>LPNX010423740.1:0-42704 GCA_001517045.1 Pseudotsuga menziesii
GGACACCTCACATAATCACGTGAGTGTGTAGATGCCCTTTTACATTTATTAAACTAAACTTCTAATTATTACATTTTGGATCATAATTCCTAACAATCCTACTACTATAAATATACCTCATGAAGAAGGAGAAGGGGATGAAACCATTATAATTTTGTTGTGTGTGTTTTTTAAGAGAATTTTAATATAATTGCAAAGCTGAGATCGACGTTTTTTGTACAGGGATTCGTGTGTTGTTCACATTTACAGTTTGTTATTTCCTTTCTTATGTGAATGTTATTCCAGTTTTCCATTCCATTTTGTTTTCTTTCATATCTGAGACTTATGTTATAACAGCTCAGAATTCATACTTGCTATGCTCCGTCTGTTGTTTCAGGTATTCACCAAAGTTTCTTCTAAAGTTAATACAAAATTCATTTCTTGCAATGATCTGTGTTGATGGTCTGTTCATGTTCCTCCTTTCCACCAGAAAATTATAAATCGACTTTGATCGAATGGCTACCTTGCCCCTGTGTTGAAATCATTTGAATTTAAGTTTTGATTATTTTTGTTGTGTATATTGACTCCATCGCCCAATGGTGCTATGTTTTGTTTCAACCAATTTTAAAAACAATTTATAGTTTCATTTGTATATATATCTAGCATTGTTAATATTTGGTGAGAGATCCCTCTCAGAAGAGTAGAAGGCCAGTTCTCTCTTCGAAAGTGGCTCTGCTGTTACCCGGGAGCAAGCCTTCCGCAACCTTTGGTTCAATTCCAGTGCTAACAAACTGGTGTCGTTGTTGGGGACGAGATTGAATATCATCCCTAGGAGGAACGACAAAGATTCAGAGGATAAAGGGTTTCTATGGGAAAATGGGGATTCTTACGTGTGAAGAAGGTTGTATCATTTGCCCTGGCGACTCCACCAAAAGATTCTAGGAGGCGATTCAACTGAGGAGACCGGTGATCATAAAGACAAGATTTCTGGGGACAACTAGAAATTTTTGAAGTTACCAAAAGGTGGTATGTTTCTCTTGGAAACTCCAGGCCCGCCTCGACCATTATCGCACTAGATATCCTGGCTCCCAGAAAGATCCACACGAGAGGTAACTCTGATACCAAAACTTTGCTCAGTGTGGATAATCCAGAAAAGATACTTAGAAATAGGAATAAGGAGAAGTCAGATTCTCCGTTGTTTGATACTTCATCATCTCAGGCCTTGTACGGCTTAGCTGAACCCGAGTGGGGGGTTCGAGCTGAAAGGATGCTAACCAAGTCCAAGTCTGAGTCTAACCTAAGAAAGGCTAGGGTAAACCCTAATACGCTATAATCCTATCTGCTTGATTCTTTGTGGCTGAATCTAGAAAACCCACCCAAAGCTGAATAGATAGCCTCTGTCTTTCAGAACACCCAACTGCCCAATCCCATGTCCGTTCCTAGCCGACCCGCCTCGATGGCTGCTGCTAGATTCGCCCCGTTATCCCTACCTCTAGTCCTACACAACCTCCCCATGAATTATGCCCAAAGGATTGCACTCTATGACGGGGAGGGTAATGTCTCAACAAGGTACCATGTGGATAAGTTTGATGACTTTATTGACCTAGAGGAGGTAGACGATGAAGAGGTCAAGATGTGGTTATTCGCTCAGAGTTTGTCTGGGGAAGCAAAGAAATGGTATAAATATTTTCCACCTAGGTCTATCCACAGCTTCGTTGGATTTCAGACCATATTTATGGAAAGATGGGATGACAAGCAGAGCCCATTGCAGGTTTTGTCTTAATATAATAATCTCAAGAAGGGAGGTTTTGAATCCGTCTATGAATTTTCTAGCCAATTCATGTGGGTCTACGACTCGATACCTGTCGATATGAAGCCTTCGCCTAGGGTGGCTAAGCTTAATTATGCAGATGCCTTTGACAATGATTTTGCTTTGCTATTAAGAGAAAGAAAGTCCAACACCCTCTCGGCCATGTTCACTGATGCCCTAGAAGTAGAGGCCAATATGATGGCATGTGGGAAAATTAAACCAAGGGAAGATATTGACAGGAGGAAGGGTAGAGAAGAAGCACACCCCTCTACTTCTGCCTCTTCATCCAGTGATATAAAATTTGAGTTGATGCTCAAAAACATAGAAAAGTTGATGGACAGGCTGACAGTAGAGGCCAAATAGACGAATCCAGAATAGAACAAGCCTCAAATAAGGAATCCCAATTTTAGGCAGCAAGTCCCTCCCCCACTGCCACCCAATAGACCAAGGGATGTGAGGAACCCAAGAAATCCAGAAGAGCAGCCAATCAGACCTCCTTTCCCTAAAAACTATGTGGCTACAAAAGAAGAAGCTGAGTCCGCCAAAGATCACATCCATCATTTCGGTGACCTGGACTCTGAGATTTACTTAACAGAAGAGGAACATGATATGTTCACCCAGGTGGATGGAAAGAGCCTAACCAAAGAATTAGAGCAATATCATAAAGGGTATATGCATGCTATAGATGACCTCAAGAATATTAAGCTGAGAAATAGGGACGTGGCCATACAGAATAAAGGTGGTGACTCTACTAGTGATGCCGCTATACATAAAGGAGGGTTAAACCCAGACCGGCCTTCTAGTAGTCATACCGATCCCGGGAAATAAAATGACAAACAAAAGGGGCTGATGGCGCCTATAAATGTGGGAAAAGAGAGCAGTAATGTGAAAATATTGGAACCAGTGGCACCTGTCGAGTTGAGCAAGGCCTTCCCCACGTTTGAACTCCAAAACGAGCTAGCTAAGCTGAAGATCTCAATTCCTTTTAACGAATTGTTGAGGAATCAGGAATACAGAGACATAATCACGTATATGATTGTGAATCAAGGGGAAGATCAACCTGATATCTTAGAGATGACTGAAGCCAATCCTACTATTGTTCTAGGGTCTAATATTGATAGCGTGGATAGCGAATACGAGGAGGTGCCCCCCTTTTACATGAGATTGAATGTGCATGATATGGTGTTACACAATGCCATGTTGGATTGAGGAGCCGCACACAATCTGATGCCAAAAGGAGTGGTGGAAAACCTGGGGTTGGATATTACTAGGCCTTACAAAGACCTGTATTCCTTTGACTCTAAAAGGGTGAAATGTCTGGGACTGATCAAAGACATGGTGGTTTCTTTAAATAACCTCCCCTCTAAAATTGTAGTGATGGACGTCGCCGTAGCTGACATTCCCCCCAAATTTTGTATTCTATTGTCGAGATCTTGGACTTCGAAGCTGAAGGGAAACCTGCAAATGGACATGACTTATGCTACCATTCTTATTAGAAACAAAATAAAAATGTTATACAGTGAGAAGAGGTTTCCTTACGTAGTGAGCATTCAGGCTCAGCCCGACATCCATCACGTCTATGCCGTCGACATGGACTTAGGGTCCTCTATTTTCTTCAACGATGTATCTCCTTGCAACTCCAAAATCGATGGGCCACAAAAATATGAAAAATAGGCCAACGAGCTGGAGTTTGAAGAAGGAAATCCTAAATACAAAGGACTCTGGAAAATGTATTTCAACGGCTCAGTGTCTAAAGCTGGTGCTGGTGCAGGTGTGTATATTATCTCGTCCATTAAAGATACCAACGCTCACTCTTACAAGTTGATTTTTTAATTCTCTAACAATGTAGCGGAGTACGAAGCCTAGTTGCTAGGCCTACATGCACTGAACGATTTAGGTGCGGAAAAGGTCCAAATTTTTGGGGACTCAGAGCTCGTGGTAAATCAAGTGAATGCTATCTATCAGACTAAGCATATGAGAATGAGAGCCTACCGGAACGAGGTATGGGATATGTTCAAGAATTTATTCACTGAACATACAGTCCAAGTGATTCCCAGAGACGAAAACACAGTGGCAGACTCTCTAGTGACTGCAGTGGGAAAATTTGAAGCTCTAGCAGCACAGAAGAAGAAATATAAGGTGGAGATTGTAAACAAACCTTCCATACCAGATAACACCAAATATTGGCAAGTCTTCGAAGATGATATGCAGATCAAAATATTTCTGGAGATGTCCGGTGAGTTTGTGAATACTCACATTGATGAGGGTATCTCCGACCCCTAAAACCTCCTAGACGTTGAAGGGGAAGGAGAAGAAGCCATCGGTACGGGAAAACTAAAAGACTCCTTGGGGGGTAAGGATATAGTCCAATTGAAAATCAATCATATCCCTAGGGTCTTGATCCCTTTAGAGTCTCTTTTTTACAAAAATGACATAGCCAAAGATCCTAAAGTCGAGCCCACCATAGATGTCATCGAAGATATAAATATCAGCACTAAAGAAGACCCAAAGATTATAAAGTTGTCTAATAAGTTACCCGCTTAAGAAAAAGATGGGTATGTGAAATTGATGAAGAAGTACAAGGATGTGTTTGCATGGAGTTATGAAGACCTCAAAGAGTATGAAACTTCCATCATCCAACACACCATTCTGATCAAACCCAGAGAAAACCCTTTGAGGCAAAAGCTCCAGAGGATCAATCCAAAGTTAGTGCCCATCATTGAAAAGGAAGTGAAAAGGTTGTTTGATGCGAAGATAATAGTGACTCTGAGGTTTTCCAAATGGGTGGCCAATTTGGTTCCTGTTCGGAAAAAGAATGGGGATATATGGCTATGTGTGGATTTCAGGAATTTGAACAAGGTCTCTTTGAAAGATAATTACCCTTTTCCTAAAATGGACTAGATCATGCAGAGAGTGGTAGGCTCAGAAAGAATATCAACTATGGATGGGTTCTTTGGGTACAACCAAGTGAAGGTGTTACCTGAAGACGAAGAAAAAACTTCTTTCACCACACCTTGGGGTACCTTCATGTACGCAAAGATGTTGTTTGGGTTGATGAATGCTGGAAAAACTTTCCAACATGCCATGGATATCACTTTTGCAGAAGAGAAAGGAAAATTTGTGGTGATATACATGGATGACATTACTATGTAATCCAGGTGAGCTAAAGATCACATCAGGTACTTGGAAAGAGTTTTCATTAAATGCAGAAGGTATGGCATTTCCTTGAACCCCAGAAAGTTGAAATTCGCTCTAGAAGAAGGGAAATTGTGTGGACACATTATCTCAAAGGAAGGGATTAGGATCGATCCAGACAAGGAAAAATGCATATTGAAGATTGAAGAAACAAGGAGCAAGAAAGAAGTCCAATCATTCCTCAGTCAAGTCAACTTATTGAGAAGATTCATCCCTACCTTTTTCGAAATTCTGATGGACATTACCGACATGCTAAGGAAGGATCATGAAATTAAGTGGACGGTCGGAGCCAAGAAAGCTTTCAAAGGTATAAAACAGGATATTTCAGAAGCTCCTATATTGATCAGCCTAGACTTTGAAAATGATTTTTTGGTATTCTCTTATGCTCCAGAACAAACCATAGCGGCAATGTTGTTGCAAAAGAATGATCGGGGTGAAGAGCAGCCTATAGTGTTCTTCAGTAAGATATTGCAAGACGGAGAAATGAGATATAGCATAATGGAAAAACAAGCATATGCCTTGGTTAAAGCCTTGAAGGATTTCAGAATCTATTTTATCCATTCCCACATCATCTCCTTCATACCATGCAGTGTGGTGAAGAGCATACTTACACAGCCTGACCCGGAAGGAAAGAGAGCCAAATGGGTTGCGGTGCTCCTGCAATATGACATAGAAATCAATCCCATGAAGTTGGTCAAAGGGTAGGGATTGGCTAAGATGATGACGGAATCCCATTGTGACTCCCTGCAGCTGAATTTTCTTGCTTGTCAGTTTGGTCCAGAAGAAGCCGAGGTGCAGGTGAAGCCTGCTTTCTCCACATCCCCTTGGTATGCTAACATTGTTTTTGTGTTGTAGAATTTACAACCCCCTACTGGTCTAAGCAAATCCCGAGCTAGATCCATAAAACTAAAAGTTGCAAAATTTTGCATCATAGAACAGTACCTCTATTGGAAAGACCCTGGGGGAATACTGCTGAATTGTCTTCTGGAAGATGAAGCTTGACACATGGAAAAGGAGTTTCATGAAGGATATTGTGGAGGACCTCATTCCTAGAAAGTCACAGCAAACAAGATCTTGAGGGCATGATTTCATTAGCCTTCGTTATTCTTAGATGTTTGTAAGGAAACAACAAGGTGTTACCAGTGTCAAATTTTTGAAGAAAAAAGGAAGGTGGTGTCTCTCCCCCTCAACCCTATATCTATGGAGGCTCCATTGCAGCAATGGGGATTAGACTTCATCGACAAGATAAAGCCAAACTCCTCCGAACAGTACAAGTGGATTTTGACCGCCACTGATCACTTCACAAAATGGATCGAGGCCATACCCTCCTGGAGGGCTACAAAAGAAGTGATAATGGATTTCATAGAAAACAATATTCTGGTGAGGTTCGGCTGCCCAAAGCGAATCATGACTGACAATGCCCTTGCATTTAAATCCAGAAAGATGGTCATTTTTTCCCATAAATACCATATAATCCTGAATCACTCTACGGCTTATTACCCGCAGGGAAATGGATTGGATAAATCTTCTAACAAGAGCCTTGTAAGGATTATTAAGAAGTTATTAGAAGATAACAAGAAATCTTGGCATACCAAATTGAAATATGCCTTGTGGGCCGATAGAATCAGCACCAAAATGGCCATTGGTATGTCGCCATTCCAGTTAGTATATGGGGCCGAGGTAATTTTCCCTACCTCTCTGGGCATCCCAGTCATGAAATTATTGTGATATCCATTAGACGAGCCAAATCCCATTCAAAAAAGGATCAACCAGATCATTGAGCTTAATGAAGTGAGGGACAAGGCTTACAATAAGGTCCAAATACACCAGGAGAAGATGAAGAATACCTTTGACAGAAGAATAAAAGAAGATGTTTTCCAAGTCGATGACTTAGTGCTAAAATGGGATGCTCCCCATGAGGATAAAGGGAATCATGGGAAGTTCAACCATTTATGGGTAGGACCATACCTTATTGTTGCACATAGAGGAGACAACGCCTTCATCTTACAGTATCTCGATGGGTCGCGGTATGAAAGAGGAACTGTGAATGGGAGGTTCCTGAAGCATTACTTGGAATGAAGGGATAAGCATCTGTGTATCATAGTGTAAATACGTTTTGCATTTTGATCAGTACAGGTGGTGAGTTGGAATATTCGTAGCCCATGGAGAATTCCTTAAGATCAGAGGAGGTAACCATCCTTTTAAATTTTGTTTTATTTCATATAGTTAGATAATATGAGGTTCTCAATGGTTTCGACACTTGGTCTATGGGGGTTCTTTGCTACCTCACTGGGAGGATAGCATCCCTCATGTAGCCAGTTGTTAACTCTTAATTAAAATTTGGGTATGAGTTTTCCTCGTGTTCTTTGGCCTCGTCGAGAAGTGTTGAGAAGGCAGCAGAAGGAGCTAATGGCATACGTAGGGTAACACTCAGCAGCGAGATAGTCTATGGATTGGGGAAGTAGAGCTAAGAGGAAATGTTGGATGCCTTGGAGGCGTTAAAGAAGATTCTTGATCGAAGGTTGAAGATGACCGGAGGGAATATCAATGGCATTGAGCCATTTTGCACGGAGAACCTACCCGACCGAAAGCTGCTTTTTAGACTTACGAAATAGTTTAAAGCTCAGACACATCCAAGGATCAAGATTGGAGCCCAACGAGATCTACATCCAAGAGCCATTTCGCATCCCAAAATTACAAGGAAGAAGATGCAAATGTGGAGTGCAAAAAGTGGTACAGGATATTTTGATCGATGGTGCTTGTGTGGGAAAAGGCATATCGACGGCTATAATTCATTTCATAATCTGGAGTAGCACGGGCAGAAACAAAACCTCACTACGCGAAGAGGGGTGGGTTTTGCTCAGATCAATGATCATGAAGGAATTCTATCGCAATCAATGGTCATGCTGCATGCTTGCGAAGTAAGAGCAGGTGTGGCACTAAGAACCCCATATATCTATGATATGAGATCACGAAGGGTAAATCTATGGTGCGAGCCACCCGGGAGTTGCACGAAAGTTATATCGTGTAAAAAGATATAAAGAGGCCCACACGAAGTTGCAAAGATTTGTTTTTTCTGAAACCTCGAAGTTGTCGAATATCCAAGCCAAATCTAGAGTGCCAGCCCAGACCAGCCAATGGACCATGCTACAGAACAAGGTAGGCCCGTGATACTCCCTCAGTATTATTTGAAAATTATCTCAATGGAGGTGGTGGGGGCGAGAGATGATATAGAACTTGAGGCAGCAGGTCATAGAAAGGAAGAAAACCTGTTAGATACAAACGTTGAGGTTTTTGATACCATCCTGATGGGAGAAACTATCGAAAATGCCAGGGGAAAACTGGAAGATCATAAGAACCGGGGTATAGATATCTGCGGTGTTTTTAATTCTTTCTTCCATTTTTTCCCTGTCAACCAAACACCCCAGTGCCCTAGATTTTTTGAGTGGTGCGTGAAAAATTTCTCTGTCACCGAAAGAGTTATTATGAATAATTCTAAGTCTAAAATCCTCTGCTCGGTTCAAGCCTCTGTCATCCGCAAAACCATGGATACCCCCAACGAATTCGTCCACATATCCCAAGACTATTGAGAAGAAGACATTATATGTTGTTTTTGAGAGTCCACCGATGAAAGTAAAGAAGCCTTCCTGAAGACCTGTTCTAAACCTGATAGTGAACCCATTGACCTATCTTACCCTGTTGACCTCATCTAGTTCAACGAAGAAACTCAATGGTTTATATCCCTGGCCAGTTAGTTCCTAGGTCTAGATACCGACGCATACGTCCTAGAGTTGTTGTTGAGTCTTTTATTCATTTTAGATACTTGCCCAGCCGAACCCAAATTGCTTGGACAGTCAGGTCAATCTTGTTGCCTTAATTTTGATGAGTTCTTAGCTAAGAACATCCATTCTTAGTTAGCAAACTTCCTCGACTCTAGAACGTTCAAGTTCCAATCCTTTTTGCTGAGGATGTTCATATCCTATAATGAGGAAGATTTGCAGGTACCAGAATTGTAGATCACTGCTGAAATGGCCACTGATTACTGTAAATTCATGAACTAGTTGATGGTCTAAATATATGAAGTCTTCTTTCAAGAGAGGTTGCCTAGGGTGTTGCCTAAAATGAGGCAGATGCTGTAATTATCAAAAAGCAAGAAGATAGGGGATTGGTTCCTCTCAGAATTTGGAACAAGCATAAGGTTGTATGGTTTCGTACATCTGTCCTACATCCTACCATATTTCTTAACCCCAAGGGTTTTCTTCCTGGAGTTGATTCGGAAAAATCTTATGGTCAAAGAGGAACACTTCTAGAACTTCAAGAAGAGTTAAAATTTGATTTTTCCTTGGAAATTAGGGCCTACATAGTTAGAGGTAGGGATGCGTTGCCCCTAGTCTCCAACTTGCTCAAAGGCATGGAATTTCCCCAGGGGCAAGCAATAACCTATGACCCTCACTAGGTGATCTCCAAGAGGAGAACAACTCACAAATTCCGTCCCTTTGAGCACATGGAGGCGCTTGGACTCAGAGAAAAGGTGAATTGGGACAATTTCCCTAATCCCGCCCCAATGGATAATAGCGCCGAGTAGGACACTGGCTCATAGCTATCGGGAGCAGTTTCTCCCCAAAAAACGTTGGATGCAATAGTTTCGATTGCAGGGGGATACTCATCCTTGGTTAGCTATTCATCAAGTTCAATAAAAAGAGGGAGTCTAGAGCCTATGGACACTGAATAAGTGGACACTACCAGCACACCCAAGAAACAAAAAGTGGAACCCCGACAACAATTAGTGTAGGCTAAAAAGGGATAGGCAAAGAAGAATAATTTAGTAAAGGTACAGAAACAGGCAGAGCCTGAGGCGGCCAAATTGCAAATACAATAGTATGTATTTGATGGACAGACTCCAAATGATCATGCGTCCAAAGAGGAATGGCTGAGGTCTTACCAAGAAAGGGTTGACAAGACCTTTGAGGAAATAGCAGAACTATACTACGAAGCCTCGCGGCTCCCTCAACCCAATGTGGCACTAAAAAACTGTAAGGGATCATGCCACGAATACCCTCAGCTTAGCCTTGGCAATGGGGAACAAGGTGTCCGAGGTCAATGTAAGCCTCTCAAAGGTTCCCACTTCTGACATCATACACCTGAACAAAGAGACTGGAGATATACTAAATACCAGACTGCTTAAAGCTACCATACAACTGTCCAAGATGGAGGATAGTAAAGCAAAAACTTCAAATCTTTTAAGAAAGTCGAGAGTGGAGATTAAAGCACTAAAGGCCCAAATCAACAACTTATAGAAATAAGCTACACATATGGAGGGATCTACACAGAAAAGGAGTTTGGTCCAAAAAATGCTCGATGACAGAGATAAAGAGATACAGACTTTGAAAAAGAAATTAAGAATCCCTGGCACCCAGCTCACTCAAGCAGATGAACTGGACAACTTTGAAAGGGAGAAAGAGGCATTGAATTCTAAGCTTATTGATTGCATGGCTAAGCTACCGAAGCTTGAAGAAAAGGGGAGGCAATGGGAAGCATATATCCAGCTCCTAAGGAATAGAGAAGCGGAGTTAAAAGCTAGACTAGCAATGAAGGAAAGTGAGCTTTAGAGTAGGAACACAGAGAAGGTAATTCAGTCCATAGGTATGACTAGAGAAGTAGACACCATCTCCCTCTCCAAAGAAATGTCCCAGATAGGCCTAAAATATATCGAGCTCATTAAACTGAAGGAACGGGTTCAAAAATTGGAAAAGGAAAGATTCAAAGATAAACAAGGTAGAGAAAGGGCCGAAGAGAAGTGCCGAGAACTGACTCAACAAATTGATAAGTTGAGCCAACAAGTGATAGGTAAACTTGCCTTGCAAGGTGTGAGGCATATGATATGGGACCAGATCATCATAGAAGACAACAAGTTATGACCCTATCTCAATGTTATTGAAGATCTGGAAATTGCTATGAGAGAAGCCAGGAAACAAGTCCAGGTAGTAGCAGCTGAAGTGAAAAAAAATCCTTTAGAGACCGCAGAGAGTGTCTTAACCTTCCTGAGCTCCTTGTTAGACGAGGCCACTAACAGATTCGATCTTCAAAACAGGGTTTCTATTGTATCTGAAGAAAAAAAGGTAATAGCCAAACACAAGATGATGGATACAGTACAGGCCAAAATAGAGGTTACTGAGCACCGAGTCTGAGAGGTCATCAAGCTTTTCAGACCATTGATGAACAGGGGGTTCCCTTTTTCTACAAAGAAATGGGTCCTTTAATGTCTCAGAAGTAGTATAAGGAATGTCTAGTGCACTGCCAGTTGGATCACAACAAATTTGGAGATATGCAACAAACATTGTCGGGGAAGGTCATTTTAAACAAGTTGGCCAATGATTTTGAGTTATGGTTTGACTTTAAAGCCACATGCTCTAAGGTCCCCACGGTCTCGTACCCAGAAGTAATGGAGCTCAAGGCTCAAGCTTACGACATGGTTGCTACACCCCTACCTAGTCCTGATGCATGGAGAATCATCCGCCAATATGGTTCAGCCAAACTCAAAGCACACCAGTAGAAGTAACAATGATAGTACACAAGAGATTTTCTAGGTGTTGCATGCTTTCCCTAACGACCATTTTTCTCAAAGGGGTCTGTATAGTCATCATCCGCCTGACGGGAGTAGGGGATGCTCTCTTGCCTTTTTCTTCCTGCGTCCCACATTTCATTGTCTGGCCGTTTCATACAAGCCACATCCAATATGCCACCTAAGAGGCTTTTAGAATGATGTCCTTCTATTGTAACGAATTTTGATTCCCAAATGTCGGTCTAAGGAATCCTACTACTATAAATGTACCTCCTGAAAAAGGAGAAGGGGTTGAAACCATTGTAATTTTGTTTTGTGTGTTTTTCAAGAGAATTTTAATATAACTGCAGAGCCAAGATTGGTGGTTTTAATATAGGTATTCATGTGTTGTTCACATTTACAGTCTGTTATTTCCTTTCTTATGTGAATGTTATTCCAGTTTTCCTTCCCATTTTTTTTCTTTCATATCTGAGACTTAGTGTATAACAGCTCGAAATTCATACTTGCTATGCTCCGTCTGTTGTTTCAGGTATTCACCAAAGTTTCTTCTAAAGTTAATACAAAATTCATTTCTTACAATGCTCTATGTTGATGGTTTGCTCATGTTCCTTCTTTCCACCAGAAAATTATAAATCAATTGTGATCGAATGGCTACCTTGCCCCTGTGTTGAAATCGTTTGCATTTAAGTTCTGATTACTTTTGTTGTGTATCTTGAATCCATCGCCCAATGGTGCTGTGTTTTGTTTCAACCAATTTTACAAAAAAATTATAGTTTCATTTTTATATATATATGGCATTGTTAATATTTGGTGAGAGATCCCTCTCGGAAGAGTAGAAGGCCAATTCTCTCTTTGAAAGTGGTTCTGCTATTACCCAAGAGTGAGCCTTTTGTTATAGCTGATTTTACCACTCCAGGTGAATCACACTTGTATGGCCTTTCCCTTGTCCCTATGTATACTCCATGGACCCCTTGGACCATTTTTTGTCCGTTGATGTTTCCTAAACCATCCCTAAAAACATGTGAAAATGATACATGCAAAATTTAAACCCTTAATCGTGTATATACACAGGTTTGACCCATAAAACCGTGTACATCAGGATGTGTACAAAATCCAAATCCTTTTGGAGTTTTCCTTGACATGGATCTGACTCAGTTGACTCCTGGCCTTCCATATGCCTTGAGATCGCTTGGATTCAACCTTTCATTATCCCTTTGAAAAGCTATATAAGGAACTCTATGGTACATTCAAGGAACATGAGAGAATTGAGAGCAAAGAAACTATAGTCCATTGTTGTCGGAACTTATGCTTGAGGCTGCATCCCTTTGTCCCTTTGTAGCTCCAAATAGTCAACTTCCACCATACTATGGTGCTTCCATGCCACCCTATACGGGTCAAACGGGAGGAGGGCACTATGGCCAAGGCCATGGTGGTAATCAGACCTATGTGAATCAAAACTATCAGGGAGCGGTCCATCGACCTCATCATCATAAGATCCCTTTCCTCACGATGTTGAATCTTCATAACTTGTCGAGATTGACGAACGATCCTGTAGCTCATGACCCGGCTTGGCCGGCTGTCCCTACTAAGCTTCCCTCAGACATACCCAAGTTCAAAGGAAAACTAGGAGAGGATCTGAGTGAACATGTTACTACCTTACACCTATGGTGCTCTTCGAATTCCTTACACCAGGACTCCATCCGTTTAAGGTTGTTTCAACACACCCTTACAGGGCCTACCGCGAAATGGTATATCGAGCAACCTAGGGGGGCATTCTCTTTGTTCGATGACCTAGCGATGACTTTTCTTAACCACTTCCATCTACTAGTGCGTTATGACGTTGGTACTGAACTCTTGTCGACATTTAGGAAGGATAAAGCCACACATATCTCGGATCATATCCAAGAGTGGCGTAGACGGAAGAGGTTAATTAAAGCCTTTATACCACCAGAATTCCTCCTTGAATGGTTCCTTAAGTCGTCATTGCCATATATAGCGAAGGATGTTTCTACATCCGGAGTGTAGAATGAGGAACAAGCAATTTTTAGGGTGCAGGAACTAGACTTGATTTATGCTCAGTCCAGTTTGTTATATGAGATCATTCCCAACGCTCCACATTCTAGTTTCGACCCCAAAGTTAAACCTAGACCACATGTCAATGGCATTGTTGGTTGTGCAAGTGCTAAACCTACGGATTTGGTTGCAAAAAAAGTTATTCAATTGTCAATCAACTAATCTGCTTCGGGACAAGCCACGGCTTCGTCTCAACCCGCCCAAATGGCGAGTGTACTTTCGATGCAATCGTCGAACCAGAAGGGTAACCAGCAGCCTGGACGGAATAAAAAGAAGGGTAAGAATAATAATAAGGGTGGGAATAGGAATAAGAATGCTAATAATAATGACAAGAATGCTCGTAATGCTGGGGGGGACAAGCAAGCTAAATGTAAGGCTAAATTCCCTTCCAAGTTGTGTAGGGACGATCACCTCACTTACTTGTGCCCTCATATTGA
Source organism: Pseudotsuga menziesii (assembly GCA_001517045.1). Classification (NCBI taxonomy): domain Eukaryota; kingdom Viridiplantae; phylum Streptophyta; class Pinopsida; order Pinales; family Pinaceae; genus Pseudotsuga; species Pseudotsuga menziesii. The sequence goes on from LPNX010423740.1 coordinate 14,057, forward strand.
TGAAGCCTCGATATTATTGGCACAGGGCCTAGCTGTGCTAACTAACCCTTTACCTCACAATCAAAATATGAACTTGAGGATCCATGATCAGTCTGGTGGTGATCAATATCCGTCGGTAGGTAGTGGTCATGGTTGCATTAACATGTTACGTGCTACGAAAGTTGTGACCCATGCGAAGGACTATGGTTCGTCAGAACCCATCCCAGGAAAGGAACCTGATCCACCAGGGTCTCCTTTGTGTATTGAGAAAACTGTGGATAAACCTGAAGCTGCACCTCACATTCCTAAGGGAGTCCTTAAGCATTCGGGGCACAATCCTAATGCCCGAGCCGCCCAAAGCTATTCAGTTGTCGAGGATTTGGGCCATACTACTTGTGCGATGTCTGCATTGGAAGTGATTCAGAGTTGTCCTTTGCAAAGGAAAGATTTGCATCTTTCCCTTGGTGTGAATGATGATGATTCTTCCTCCGTGATTAAATTTGAAACTGCGGGACTTCAACCTCACTTGCCTTACTATGTGTCTCTTTTGATTCATGTAGAATGTCTTAACATGATCGTCAAGCGCACTGTGATTAATGAAGGCACTACCACTTCTGTGATGTATTTATCATGTTGGAAGGGTTTAGGGTCCCCTGAGCTGTCTAAATCAGAGACCATGTTAACTGCGTTCGATGGGAGATCGTTTAGGTCATACGAGATCCTTCCTTCTCTTAAGGTCCGTTTGGGAGGAAAGACCGTTGCGATAGAGGTTGAGGTGGTTGATGCACCCCTTGACTACAATCTCTTGCTGGGTAGGAATTGGATGTATAGTATGCAAGCTGTTGCTTTTCCCCTATTTCGCGTTGTATGCTTTCCATTTGATGGGAAGATAGTCATGATTGATCAAACGATATTCAAGAATCCGTCAGTTACCTCATCTTCGGGAGCTTTGATCCTGATCATTGAACACTCTCAACCGGAAACTGGGAGTGTGGGTGTAGGCATGTATCCATCCCTCATGGGAAGCTTTAGTTGTCTTGCACCGATCCTTATGATAGGGTCTAGTTTCGGTGAGGCTTCGACATCTATGAGATCGGTGTATTTTCGCACAAGTCATATGGAAGATCCTTGGATTCTTCATACACCGAGTACTCCGAGTGAGCCCATCATGACGAATGTGCTGTTGCCTGAAACTATGATAGCTTATCAAGATAATCTAGAGTGTGTTGCAGAGCCCTATATTTCTTCTTCATGGATAGAGGAGGAGGACCCTTATGTGCGGTCGGCATGGGTAGTGCAGTATTCTCATGCACACGACTGCCTTGATACTGTGTTCCCTTTAGATGAAGTGATTATTGAGTCCATGTCGGGAGTTGAGCCACCATGGGAGGAACTCCATCATAGATCTTACTTTCTTCTTGAGCTTGACCACTTGTAGCGTGAGGAATTTAGGGCGGTTCTTAGTGAGAGATTTGGTAGTCCTATGGTTCCATTAAGCTCTCCTGGTCCGATGGCTGATGGAAACATGGCAAACATATCTTCAATGATTCCTATCAATATCTCTCGTGATCCTGGAAGGATAGAGAATGTCTATATTGGGGCAGAATATTTCCATGCTGAGATTTAAGAATACACCAAGTTGTTTAAAGAATTTCGTGACATATTTTCTTGGTATTACGATGAAATGCCAGGAATTGACCCTCGTATTGTCGAACACGAGATTAAGACTTATCCCAATGCTAAGCCTATTCGACAATGCTTGCATGCGGTGAATCCTAGAAAAGCACCTGCGATTAAGGCAGAGATAGAGAAACTGTTGAAAGCCAGTTTTATCTATCCCATTCCCTTTATGGAGTGGGTTTCAAACCCTATTTCGGTGGATAAGAAGTAGGGAGTGATCCGCATATGTACTGATTTCCATGATTTGAATCATGCCTGTCCTAAGGACAATTTCCCCACACCATTTATTGATCATATTTTGGATGAGTGTGCTGGTAGAGAGGTTTTTTCCTTTATGGACGGCTTTTCCAGATATAATCAAATACCAATTAAACTTGGGGACCAACATAAGACTACATTTATTTGTCCTTGGGGAACTTTTACATATCGTAAAATGCCTTTTGGCCTTAAGAACGCCGTAGCTAATTTTCTGTGGGCAATGACTTTGATCTTCCACGATCTCAAGTCAATTATCGAAGTATCTTTGGATGACCTTGCTGCTCATTCTCGTATGAGAATGTGTCATTCCTATCACTTGAGATTGGTATCTGAAAGATGCCGCCATTATTTGGTTAGGTTAAATCCTCATAAGTGCATCTTTTGTGTGAAGTCAAGTTGTTTGTTAGGATTCATCATTTCTAAAGAGGGTATAAGAGTCTACCCTTTGAAGGTTGAGGCAATACTTCAGTTGTCTCCCCCAAAAAATATTCGTCATCTTAAATGTTTTCAAGGCATGGCAAACTTCTTATGGAGATTTGTTGTCAATTTTGCCAATTTGACTAGAGGCTTCATGCATGTTTTGAAGAAGGACACCACCTTTTGTTTGGATGAGCGAGCCCAGGAGTTCTTTGATGCACTCAAACGAGCCCTAGCATCAGCCCCAGTGATTAGTCCACCAGACTATAGCCATGATTTTCTACATTATGTGGCCGCGTCCATGGAGACGATTGGTATGGTTTTGGTTCAAGTGGATGAGGAGCTCCAAGAGCATGTCATATACTGTCTGAGCCGGAACCTTATTGATGCAGAGATTCATTATTCTCATGTTGAGAAGCTTTCTTTAGCTACTGTACATGCGGTTCAATGGTTGAGACATTATATTCTCCTTCACTAGACCTTGGTCGTAGTCCATTTCAATCCTTTTTAATTCATCCTCACTCGAAGGATGATTAGGGGAAAGTATAATAAATGGATTGTCATCCTGCAAGAATTCGATCTCTAATTTGTTTCGGAAAAATTGAAGAAATCATTAATTTTTGCAGAGCTTATATTGGATTTCCCAAGCAACACCGAGGAGTTGGTTTGTGAAGATACGTTTGTCAATGAACACATTTTCTTAATCTCAACTTTAGACCCATGGTATGGGGATATCATTATATATTTACAAACATTGAAGGTCCCTACTCACCTCTCATGAGATGAACGATGACGATTACATCACATGTATAAGAATTATCTCATAGTAGATAACACTTTGTACAGTTAAATCCGACGGTGAGATAGCCGCACACTTTGTATTCAACCAGATTATTACTCGGTTCGAAATTCTGAAAGAGCTTGTCACTAACCATGGCTCGCACTTTCAGAATCATATGATGGAAGAGTTTGCATCAAAGTTAGGGTACAAGCAAGAGCATTCCTCCTCTTACTACCCTCAAGCGAATGGACAAGTAGAAGCAGTGAATAAAACACTCAAATCCATTCTCCAATGAACCATCGTACATAGTAAGAATAATTGGCACATCATGTTATATCCTGCTTTGTGGGAATATAGAACCGTCGTTAAGACTGCCACGGGTTTTTCTCCATATCAACTTGTACATGGAGTGGAGTTGATATTGCTGGTTGAATGCAAGATTCCTTCTTTGAAGCTAGATGTAGAACTCTTACTAGACACTTCACCATTGGAGGAGCGTTTGGTCCACCTTAAGCAACTTGATGAGCAGCATCAAGATGCCTTGGTGGCTCTAGAAGTAAATAAACGTCACGTAAAGGTCCAGTATGATAAGTCTGTTCGTCCGAGGAGGTTCAGTGAGGGAGACTTGGTCCTTTTGTGGGATCGACCAAAAGAACCCTTGGGGGCAGGAAATTTTAACCCCATGTGACGTGGTCCTTACGTCATCAAACTTGTGTTAGAGAAGGGTGCCTATGAGTTAGTGGATTATGAGGGAATGTCCTTGGTGGAGCCTAGAAATGGGCTCTATCTCAAGAAGTACTATACATGATTTTCAGCCAAGGCTGGTTATTGTATATTATTGTACAGTTTTGCATAGTTAGGTCTTTTTCTTATTGTGATCGGGTTTGTGATTAGTTTACATTTCTTTCGGCAGATGTCAATGGAATATTCCACCTACATAGGATTCACTAATGGTGCGAGCCATCACACTGAACACTCAGCCTCTACTGCTTGGGTGATTTATACTCCTATGGGTCAGGTACTATATTTAGGAGGCGTATGTTTGCGGCCATATTCAAACAATGTGGCTGAATATAGTGCCATTATTGAGCTTCTACGGGATGCCATTTCACATGGCATTCTCTCTCTTGAGGTATGTCTTGATTCAGAGTTAGTAGTGTCACAGCTTAATGGTTTGTACAATGTTAGAGATCTGACGTTATTAAGAAGATTCTTATGTGTGAGATTACTAGAACGACAATTTGACAATATAACATACATACATATTCCAAGAATTAATAATCAAGTTGCTGACTCATATGATAACTACGTGTTAGATTGGCATTTGTTTCATACACAATAAATTCATCACAAACACAAATTTTTACACATGTAAATAAATAAACTGGTCACCATAAAATAATTTATATATATCATCCAAAATGTGGTAATACATAGTGTCATGATACAAAAATGGGGCTCTCGAGCCACCAAGATATAATACATGGTAGTACAAAATGTATAACTCCCACGTATCTAAGCCTGTGGAGGAGGAGGGAGGTTGTGATCATGGAAGGTCACTATGGCTCTAGCTAGTCGTCGGAATAATCACACCCATGCTCGTGGTACACCCACCACCTAGCGCTGCATAGCCTTAGGCAAGTCCTTGACTTGCACCATGGGAAATCTGTGTTTCAGCCTCACAAAATTGGTATGAATGCTCTGGAGCATCCAATCTGCATCCACACCCGTGATATCATCTCCTCTTCCCCTCCGTCTGTGATGGGGGAAGCCTTCAGGCCGCCGTGGTCCCACATTTGCATACAAATGGTAGATGTCACTATGTATTGTCACACAAAAATATGTATTTTGATTCCATATAATCAGAAAACACAAAAAAATTAAATAATTCAAAAATTTAAAGGGAGGGTCGAGATTTTTTACCTATGTCACCATATGCCGATCCTGGTGGTAGTGGCATGTCCGGGTCCCCCCAGAAATCAATCCCCGCATAGGGGTAGTCATCGATGGAAACTATCTATCGTCACCACCATGGAAAGAAATAAGCTAGATAGGGGTTGGCCACCCTACCTCCCCCTATTCTACGCATCGCATCTGCCCAACACCGTTGGGCCAGATCTCGAACCCCGTGAAGAGGAACGTCAACTTTGGGGCTCAATCCTGGAACACGCTCGAAGTAAAACATGCTCAATATGCTACTGAACCTAAAGTTTTGCACTCTACCCATCTTACACTCACTGAGCTGATGTTTCATGTTGCTCAGTAGCATAGTGCTCTAGTCATAGACCATGGGTCTCATGCACTCCACTGCATAGAACATCAGAGGCCACAAGGCCTGGTGGAGTGAAGCCAAGCCTGCTATCCTGCCTAATGTCAATAGGATGGCCTTTAGGCCTAGCACCTGTACAGAGTTGGTTGGGATGTAACTCCCCACCTTCTCTGTGTCTCGATAGAAGTACACCGCAATGTACTCATTGATAGTCAGGCCACCTCCGGGCCCACCGCGAGAACAAAGGTCCACTACTTCCCCTTGTCGAGAAAGTCTAGTAATAAAGTATATGTATTCCACCTCTATGGTGAGGGACATCCCATCTATCTAGAATGACTCAGAGTTTGGATCCCAGTAATCCACCAGCATCTGTAATAGTCTTGGTTTGGCCCTCAAGCCACCAAGACACCAAAACTTGTAAAGTTCACATGCACGTATAGCTTGTTGAGCCATTAGATCGGCCCTTACTGCCTCCTCTACATCACCATGTTCACGCTCTCTCCATTCTAGGACCATCCTGCACAAAAAATTGCAATTTTTCCCATTATATTACTTAAAAAACCTCATGCGTGGCCGCATACGCGACTATTTTCCAAACAGCCGCGTATGTACGCGACTATGAGGGCATTTTCCGCATATATCCAGCCCTATACACGGAAAAACCTTCAATTTCCACGTGGGCCATAACAACTTTTTTAGTTTGGCCTAGAAACCTCAAATGACCATGGAATTTCATAAAAATTGCATCAAAATGGAAGAGAAGAGCATGGGTAAGTACCTGGAAGAAACGGTAGTGGATTCTGCCGGCTGGATCTCCCGAAATTCGTTGTTGAAAATCTGAGCCCAATTGGGTAAAAATTTCAAATGTTTTATAATGTTTTGAATTTTTTACTATTTATAGAAATTTTTCAATTTTTTTGAAAATTTTTACCCCCTTTCCTATAGTTTGGACTATTTCTAATCATTTTGGACCGTTTTTGACCTAATTCATGATGTAGGAGACCTCTTTGAGTGCCGTTTCCACCGTTGGATTGACCTGTTCGTGTTGATCTCAGATATCATGTCTAAACTGGCATATAGGTTAGGTTTCATCACCATTTGCATTTTGCATGACCTTATGACCGTTTCATCATAGCCTTAGGTACGAACCCACTCTATTATGTCATAGAACCTTCTTGTTGTTTTAGAAGTGGCATGGTATGAGTGGTGGAGCTTGACCTTACATGGGTACCCTAGTTAGCGCCTTATTTGCATTTGGTACCCATACTGAGGTTTTGTCCTTTAGGGTGTGGGAGTCCGTTGTATAGTATTGCCATGACATTTCGCAAGAGCCTCATACTCCTCTTGATCTTTTGCTGGCCTATTTCCCTCAGGACTCCCTTATGTCAAGTTGTAATTGCATTAGCATGAGCTTTGCCTACCTTATTGAGCTTTATGTCGGCTTCCCTGACATTGCGCTTCAGTCATATAGCCTAAGCTTGTCTCATGTCTAGCCATGCAGAGCCATTTTATATATCCTTTGCAGCTTGATTTCCTTTTTTACCAGGAGGGAATTTTCCCACGAGTGTTGATATCCTACACATGTGTCCTTGCATTGAGAATAGGTATGTTCCACTGCTTGGAACTAGTTTGTTTTCCCCTATGACACTCGTCTCCTCCTAGTCTGTAACTATAAAGCAGTTTTATTCTTTTTCAAGCTTTTTAAATATTTGAAAAAGTCCAAAAAAATTAAAAAACCAAAAAGATAGACAAGGAAAGATGTTATCTTTGGCAGCTGTCGAGTCATGTCGCCTTCGAATAGAGCACTGTATATCACATCCATTGGTTGGGTTTGTAGTTTGACTTTAGGAGTTGTACTCGTTTATCTCAGTTTATCTCCATCGACTGGTTAAGCTTCCAGTGCCTATGGAGCCTCTGTCAATGCCTCCTGTGTCGCAGAGATGTCCCAGTTTGTATATCGAGTCTATGCTACCTTTATTCAGTCACCATTCACCGTTATGCTCTTGTTTGAAGGAAGTTGAAACCTGAGTCAGCCATTCCTTGGTTATCTTGACTTTGTATGTCGACCATTCTCGGTACAGTTACTGGTTTGTGCACCTTATGATTTAGTCCTTCCACATTATACAGCTTTGCTGAGTACCTCGTGTTCGATGATGGGGGATGCCTTAATGCCCTCCTTCTAGTGGATTTCATCCCATCGACTTCAGATCATTTATTCTAGGATTGGAATCTAGAGTCATTTTGAATGCCTTCAGACTTGCAGTCATCAGTGGTAGGTTCTATCGCCATCGATAGTCTTTGGGAATACATCAATGTCCCCTGATCAATGGATCATCTCAAGTGTTCGACCTCAACACATTTATTCACACTTGTTAGTTTGCACTCTAGTACCTTGATTCCCATTTTCATTATCGGTGGGTGATCTCGCGTCTGTTAACGGTATAGGGTAATCAGACGATGGACTTCTATGTTCGACCTCGACACCTCTATTCACATAGTAGGACATGTACTCGTAGTGGTTTGTGTAGAAGACCTTCCAAATTGGTGGCATCTCTTATATGCTACCTCCTTGATCGTGCCAATGTTCATGAAATTTCAGCTCTCATGACTTGATTCCAGTATATGTCAGATATTTCCATCCATTATGGAGATCTTGATCCATTATATATCTTCAGCTATTATGGAGATCATGGTCCTTTGTATATCTTCATTATGGAGATTCTGATCTATGTATATTGTACATGGCGATGACCACTTATGTGATATCATGTATCATGCCTATTCATGGCCATTATACTCTTATGTATCCGGGACTGCTATATGTATTTGCAGTTATGTGCAGAGTTGTATCATTGTACTATGCTGGTTGGGTGGCTAGTCTTCCATTTGGGATTCTTCATCACTCCACTTCTGGGATGGACTTATAATGTATTTCGGCCATTGTATAACCCCTCTGACCTCACACATTAGGGGGCATCTATTATGGCTAATTTTACCACTCCAGGTGAATCACACTTGTATGGCCTTTCCCCTATCCCTCTGCAAACTCCTTGGACCCCTTGGACCATTTTTCATCCTTTAATGTTTCCTAAACCATCCCTAAAAACATGTGAAAAATGATACACAGGACTTTTAAGCCCTTAATCGCGTATATACACGGGTTTGACCCCTAAAACTGCATACATCGGGATGTGTACAAAATCCAAATCCTTTTGGAGTTTTCCTTGACATGGATCCGACTCACTTGACTCCTAGCCTTCTATATGCCTTGAGATTTCTCGGATTCGACCTTTCATTACCCCTTTGAAAATCTATATAAGGAACTATGTGGTACATTGAAGACATATGAGAGAATTGAGAGAAAAGAAACTATAGTCCATTGTTGTCGGAACTTATGCTTGAGTCTGCATCCCCTTGTCCCTTGGAGCACTTGTGTGTTCTTCCCAAGATTTCCTTTTTCTTGTGAGCTTGCTATCGAGAGATGAAGAATTGAGGTGGTGGAGGCCCAAGTGGGGGATTCAGTTTCTCTGATTCGCAGACGTGCTGTCGGAGGTTGTATCCATTGTAATCTCTGATTTTATATTAATAAAAATATCTTTTCCTGTCCAATAATGTGTGTTTGAATGAATATTTTATCCATATATGTTTTCAAATGCTTATACATTGTTGATTATATATGCTAGAATAGATCTAACACCAATATATATAGTATGCTTCTATTGTTTACTTGTTGTTGAGGAAGTAATCTATCAATTCAAGATGAAGTTGGAAAGCTCAACGGGGATCTACTTCAACCGTCCGGAATAAGGTACGAGGTATGATCCTTTAGTGTTAGATATTTAATTTCTATTGCATATTGGAAAGGATTGATTTCTAGAGTCAAGCTGTCTGTTGTGGTACCCGAAGCCATAGGAATTTCTCTCTGTAACACCTTCAACAACCTTTGGTTCAATTCCGGTGCTAACACCATCATCTGCACATAAAACAACCTGTGCATCGAATCTCATAAGTAAGATTTCAACTATAACAAAACATCAATTCACCTCAACTGTCAAGGTTTCTTGACTCATCCAGACTCTAGAGTCCATACATGCCAGTGCATCAAACATATCACAATTCAATCATGCTATATACAATACGGGTATCACCTAGTCATTGACTCAACTAGAGTGTTTGCATATCGATGCTTTCTTGTCTTTCGTGTACCTGTCTTTCCTATCACACTTGATAGACCATTAGAGTACTACATGCTACACAACTTTTGTCAAAATATTATACAACTTTAATCCTTGCTAATAAATTTACATGTTTTTTCATTCACAGTTAAAATCATAATATAAGTGCATACATAATTTCCTAAATGTCGGAATTAATTTCATAATCATAATTTACTCAACAATATGTCTGTAACAAAAACCAAATTTAATTATTAAGCTAGGTTAATTAATGTAAATTAACTAAGAGGTGACTTGAAAGGTCACCTCTCTTCCCCAATTACGGTATAAACTACTGTGTCACCTATTATGTAATTCATCTTCTACATTTATAAAATATACATTTCTACATTACGCTCAGTTAATTTATAATGACTAGCGATATGAACAGGTATTTCAAACTTATTTGAATTTTTTAAATGTTGCACATAAAAATGGAATAGTTTAATTCAATGGATTTATGTGGATTGGTTTACGATTCCTTAATGTCGTATATCCTTACCTACTTTGTAAACGACTTTTAAAAAGAAAAAAAATAGATGTTCTTAACAGGCTTTTTTTTTCAGATCTAGAATTATTTATATGCATGCATGTTAATTGTTTTGGTTGGATCTCGTGGAGGGTTGTTAAACATGGTATCAGAGAGAGGTTCAAATGCTTAGACCTTAGGGCTCGTCATATGATCATGCACACACACACACACACGCACACACACACACACACACACACACACACACACACACACACATACCGATGATATCGTGTATTACTACAAATGGTATCCATGAAATCATCTCTGTTTACTTAGAAGAGAATCTCATCGAATCCCATTTCTTTCAGAAAAAAATTCAAGGCCTGTGAATCCTTCATGCAACTTGTATTCTATAGTCTGGTTGTTCATTTCTGCTATGTACCTAACATGATTAAAAAATAAACTGTTGATCTCCCCAATAGTATTTCTCTTTCACACACAAGCTTTCTTAGATCTCCATAAGAGGAGGATGAACAAATATCCATTTTCTCTTTGACAGAGGGCTTTATGTTTTGTTGTCTTGTTAAGTCTAAGTATCAAATCCCATAACCATAGGGCTTCCATTTTTTTCCCTAGAAGGAGGGATGGGCACAACAACGTGGTTTCCAGCTGGCGTTCACATGCATGTTGGTCGTGGCAGCGATGGTTACTGCATCTTTCGCAATTCACTTGCACCATGGGAATGATAAAAAATCATGTTATTGCGTCTTTTAGGTCAGCGCACAAGTTCCTAGGTTGGGCCTTTTTCCATAGAAAGAAAAAATTGTTGCTTCCTAAAAAATGGGGGCAAAACGAGGGAGAGGAGGAGGCATATAACCATGTTGTTGTGGATAAGAGGATGATGGAGAAAATCCTGTGTGGCAGAGGATAATTTTGATGGGTGAACAATGCTAGCCTCCAAATTTATCAGGTATCATATTTTATGATGAGAAGGGAAATCAACTGCCTTAGCTTCCTCCTCACTCTCCCAATGTCGGTAGCCTATTTCTTCCTTTTCCCAAACAACGATAATGAGTGGTGGATTGTAATTTAGATGAATCAATAGTAATAATTTTTCTCCATGGGATTGTTTTATTATTATCTGGAGTGGAAAGCCTCATATTTTTCCATGTGACCATGTGGCTTGTTGGATGGATAAACATTTTTGGAGACTATGGGGTAGACTGTAAATTTTCCTTTCAATTTTTTGGTAGATGAAATAGTGGGCTATGATGGGGTTTCTTTAGAAAATCAATATTTGGTTTAATATTTAGACTATGGAATGCTATGTTTATAGGCTTGATTTCCATATATTATATGACAGGTAGAAAGGCGTTAAGTCTACTCATAAATTGAAGAGACTGTAGCAGAAAATTAATGTCTGACCATGTATAAATCAATTATCCCTATGGAAAAATTGTTGTAACCCCAAAGCTATATTTTCCTTGAGTTTCAATTTTTTTTTAAAATACTGTTACTAATTAGTAAATTATTTGCAAACGGACTTGGTCTGTGTTCTATTTTTTATGAAATCTCGGATATTTACATCCTTAAGATTGCATTTGATGAAAAATCATATGCATAGGATGTGATTTCAACATTTGTGTGCTATTGGGTTAGAAGTGGATTTCTCCTGGAGTTTCAAATTTTAAACAATCTGTCATTAGTAATTAGTAAATCAATTGCAAACAGACCTGGTCTGTGTTCTATTTTTTTATAAAATCTTGGATATCGACGTCCTTAAGATTGCATTTGATGAAAAATCATCTGCATAGGACATGATTTCAACATTTGTGTGCTACTGGGTTAGAAGTCAATTTTGGTTTTATTTAATTGATTATTAGTGGGAATGGATTCGAATCTTATGGAATTTATTTCATCTCTTCGCATACAAGATAGTCCTTAGTATCCAATGTGGTTACATAGGTTGGGTGTCACTCCTACCCCAATTGTTTTGGAAAATTTATATTGCAATATGAGGAACCTAGGTTGATACCCATAAATTTCTTTTTCCTACAAAGGAAGTCTATCATACCCATCAAATATTGATTGTTTGAGCAGACCTTTAATTAAGTTATTTATCAATAACATATTTGATGTTTACATACTGTGAATATGACATTTGAATAATTTTTTATCCATCGGTTAGTACCCTTGAAAATTTGAAGTGTGCTCAACTCAAATGGTTGAGCATATTATCCAAGCATCTTGTTAAGTTCTTCATTCATGGATTTTAGATCCTTAGAGGTGACTAGCGAGCAGACAAGAAGGCTAACTGGTTCCATAGGGTTAAGCTCCTTTTTTAGGTGGATGTTTAGGTGGATGGCATGTGGGTAGATAGGCTACGTTATTTAAGCATCTTCCCTTATCTAAAGTGAGAACTCAAACTTGAAACCCCTTCCACACTGATAAGAACAAACTAGGGCCTTTGGCACGGCATCTACTATCATTAGCCTGTGTTACAATTAAACACGTTGACATGTTTTTCAGAATAGATGAAGTTTGTAATATAATCTAGGGTTTCTTGAATTTTTCAATTATTGGAAGATATTTCTCTTCCATTACAACCGAGAGGATTGTCACATTACAGGTCATGGAATTTTAGAAGCCTCATAGCGGAGTATGTGATGTTTCCTGTTATGGTCTATCGGTGTCCTTATAATCTCTTGATAGGTCTTGATGGCTCGATATTCCAATTATTCTTATATTTTTTACCTTTTTGATCCTAAGCTACGCAATGTGGTGCTATGGAATTGGTTTTATACACATTGACCTTGTTGGTTTTGTTGTTTTATAATTTATTTTTGGTATATTAATTATTTAATATTTTTATGATTAAATTTATAAATATATTATTAGATTTAGATGTTTTAAGATTTATATTTCGAGTTCCTTTTAATAAAGAATTGATGTTACATGCAAATATCGAATGGTTTATCTATATTTTAAAATTTTCTATAAGCAACCTACTCCCGTATTTTTTTTGTACTAGATTTTTTCATTATGTATATTCTATATTGATTTGTATTCAAATACATATTCGTACTCAAATTATTCTACTATGGAAATATCTATGTCTCAAACACTTGGAAATGTATCTCCAACATGTTCCCGATGATTGGAAGCTAGCTAGTATGGAATATTGGAAATGGCTCCAAGGTGAGAATATGAATGGATCCTTTTGTTGGAGGGGCTTATTTCTACAAACTCGTAATAAATTTGATGAATGTGCTTATTGAACTAAGGATATTGTATGTTATCACAGGTTGAGGAGTGAAACCTCAAACAAATATGGTTTTCCTCGTTGGATTCGGGATTACATGAGGACCAGTATTGGGAATGGTCAAACTTTGTATATGGTTTTGATCATTGTGGTATTTTCCAAAGGAGGAGGATGGTATTGCATGGTATTGTCACAACATTAATGGAGGGGTTACAAATAAACTTTCTTATGAATTTATTGTTTTCCCAGCTTCCGAAAATGAGCAAAATATTGATAAAATTGTCATTGATGCCCACATGGAATTGCAGTGGCCCCACAAGTTGTCATTGATGCCACCAAGTCTCACTTGCAATGCCTTGGACCCCTTACAAAGTGGGCTTGTGCCTTAAAGCACCTTGTACCCATTTCTCAAGGTCCCTCTACCCACAAGGATGGATCTTGTGGCCACCACCTTGTTGACGATACTGAAGACCCTGCTGATGGTGGTGAATACCATGTAGATGGTGCTAAAGAATTTGTGGATGATGGTGAAGCACTATATGGGTTGGAGAAGCATTAATGTCCCATTATGTGGTCATTCATGATCTAAAGGTTTCATGGTACCCCAAGATAAGGTCTATCAAACCCACAAGTGATGCCATGATGGATCTTGACCCTTTGAGGTCTCCTGGTGTGGTTCAGGTGGTTTAAGAAGCCTATGAAGCCCCTTGCTTGATGAAGAAGCCATGGATAAGTCGTCAGACCCACATTTGATGGCTTAATGGTCCTTAAAGGTGATTATTTGTTCATTAATGACTTATTGAATACTTGGAACCCTTGATGAAGATCTTGATTCCCGTGTATCCCTTGTTGGGGTCACGGAACCCTTGGAGATGGTCATTATGCATTAGAAGGTATGGAACCCACATAAATTGTGGCGTGATAAACCTTGGACACTATATGATCATTGATGGTGCATTTGGAAATGATTTGGGTCTTGGAATCCATACATATGGTGGTTTGTAATCCCATTATTGTTGGAGCCTTTTATATGATGGAATCTTTGGTCATGATGCCCTCATCACTTGGAAATGGAGTCATATGTTATGGGATTGAATTCCATGGAAAGTATATTGTTTAAATATTATATTATATCTTTGAAAGAGTCCTTGAAACCCTTGCATGTGGTTCCTTGGGTATTGAACCCACACACTTGGTAGCTTGTTTATGGTGATGTATGGTCCTCTTTGTGGTTATATGGATATTGGGATGTATATGGAGTTAGAACCCATGGGAGTTGCTTGATATGTTGAAGAATACTTTGAAAATATTGTAGTTGGTGGTATGGTCTTTGGCACCCTCATGTGTGGGGTCTTTAATGTCCCAAACATATTGAAGAATTTAAGGTATTATAGCAAGAATTTTAAACTAAACCCAACAAAGGGAGATAGTCCTCGTCAATACATTTCGGTTGATATGTAGAGAATATTCTAACTCCTTACGTTTGAAGAGATATGAATTTTTGAAGTTGGTGCACCCCACCTTTTTGGGTCAACCGACCAAACCAAAGAGAATTGAATTATTTGTAATATTGAATTGCATGTCGGCCTAGTTTGAGGTACTAACTTTCCTTCAAAACCTATATAAATATAATATAAAACATTTCATTTGCTCATCATCAATTCTCTCAGAATATTCTCAACTCTTGGAGAAAAGTGCAAAACTTTGTGGAGGAGAAATTTATGGGCATCTTCACTAAATTGGCATAAATTTCTTATACATAATCGGAATTACAAAATTCTTGGTTTGTTGGAAATTTTGTTACAAGGGATATGTGATGACATGATCTATAGTTTATTTTGGTTTGCCTATTATTTCTTCATAGTGTGATATTCAAAAAGGTATGGTTCATGCTTCTGGTTTTCTCTTGTGATGGCACATGTCTCTCATGGATAGAGTTCATCTTGATCTTAGTATGTGATCCTCTATATTGGTATATATATTTGGAGTTATTATAGAGGATATGATGATTATATTGCATACCTTTATACTATTATATCATACACTTTATGATGATAATTCATGTGATAATGATGTACACTCTATGATATCGATGCACTCCTATACAATATGATGTACATGTATACCATAGTGTGATGATGCTCTCATATGCACTATGATGTATACTTGATGATGATGATGCATAAATGATGCACACTGAGTTGTTGATGATGCATATTTGATGATGAGTATGCATACCATATGACAATGATGCATACCATATGATGATGATGCGTGATGATGCATGCCTTATGCTCGGTGAAAGTAGAGAAAAATTACTCAGTCAGTAATTGTGTATGATGAGATGTATTATGATGTGTACATGAGAAGATTGACCAGCTTAACCAACATTATTAATGAGCAGAAAATATATACCATAAATGATGAGCAAAGTTGATGTGCATAGATACTTGAGAAACAGTGATGAACAGGAGTGATGAGTAGCTGTGATGAGCAGCAGTGTTCAGAAGCAGTGATGAGCAGATTGACCATAAATTGATAAGAATATTGACGAGAGATTGATGAGCAATGTTGACCAACAAAGTGATGATCATAGATTGATGTGCAAATCAGAGGTTAGTTGTGCAGCAGAGCCATATGATTTCTTGCAAGAAGAATATTTCACTTAAGGATTGGACTCCTAAAACCCTTCTTAGTTAGATCTAAGAAAACCAGGTTGGGTCTAGTTCTGAGAGTTGGTTCTCTTTTCATCAGTTGGTGTTGATTGTAATTGATAATATTATTGTCTTCCATGTACAATAAATAAAGATCAAAATTCCATATATTATTGTGTTTCTTTTGATGTGATATTGTGCTTATGACTCGAGACGAATTTGATTATGCAATTGATGATTTTGATGTGATATTGTGCTTATGAATCGAGACAAATTTGATTATGCAATTGATGACATAATGATTGATATTCTCTAATTGACTAAAAGAAAGTAAAAGGTTTAAAATTTCTCGAACACTAATTCAGGCCCCCTCTTAATGTGGCCATTGTGTTCAACAATTGGGATCAGAGGAGGCCTTCGTCACAAGGCTTGCAATCTGCAAGGAGATAATGGAGACACAATGGAAGAAAAAACACTGTCATCAAGCAATGATGTGATTGTACTTGATGTTACATACTATTTCGATTGGAGGAGAAATATGAAGGAATATTTAAAGAAGTTTGGTGTTTGGGAGATTGTGATCAATCCACCCTCTCCATTAAACAAGAAGGGAAAATCAACTCCACAAAAGGAAACAAAGAAGGAAAATACTACAACCTTGAAGTTCCTCATGCATGGAATTCCCAAATCAGTGAAGGAAACTGTGGGGGAGTACACTTTATCCAAAGATATATGGTTCAAGTTGGAGAATGATTATCAGAAGCCAAGACTAGAACCCAAAAGTATAGATCAGGAATCAGAAGACAATCCCTCGAAAGAGATCAATCAAGAAGATACAAGCAAGAAGAGGACTTCAGTAAAGGTATGGACTCTTATGATTGTAATGATAGCTTGTGTGATGAAATTGAGAAATTTCTTCCAGATGAGGATGAAGTTGTATCAAAGGTTTCACATGAGATACATCTCACGTTGTTGAATATTGATCTCAGAGCAAACTGGGTCATGAACACAGTAAATCTGAACCATAGTGATCTCATGAAGTTCAATAAGAAAATATTGGACTCTTTAAATGAATATCAGCATAAGACCATGACGATGAATGTGTTTCTTGTAAATATCAAACACAAGGACAAAGAGTTGCATGATTATATGAAAGACAAGGATGCTGAAGTTAAACAACTAAAGACTGAATTGACCAGTCAAAAGGAAGAACAAGAAGAGCTTACTGAAGAGCTTGAAGAAAATAGGGAGGTTAAATAGGATCTGAATATTCAGCTGGAGGAAGCCAAAAGGATAGAAGAAATATTGAAGAATCAGTTGGAAGAAATGGAGCAGACAATCCAGAAGCTGGAAATGGAGGTAGTTGGTCTTAGGAATAAAGGTGAGAAGAATGATGCTTTTGTAAAGTTCAAGTATAGTTAAGTTGTCCTAGATAAGATCTTGGATTTCCAGATATATCCATGTGACAAGACTAGTCTAGGTTATAAGAAGGAGAAAGAAAAATATGAAGATAACACTTGGTCTCCCAAGACTCTAGAAGTAGGTCCATCAATCCAGAAGCTAGAAATGGAGGTAGTTGGTCTTAGGAATAAAGGTGAGAAGAATGATGCTTTTGTAAAGTTCAAGTACAGTTAAGTTGTCTTAGATAAGATCTTGGATTTCCAGATATATCCATGTGACAAGACTAGTCTAGGTTGCAAGAAGGAGAAAGAAAAATATTAAGATAACACTTGGTCTCCCAAGACTCTAGAAGTAGGTCCATCAACGTCCAAAGTTGCTCCCCATGCACATGCACATGACAAAAAGGAATTTGGAAGTTCAAAGATGCATCAAAGAGTTAGACCTATTCCTTAAAGAAATCTCAGAAAAGAAACAGCTCCAATATCGAATCAAAGTCCCAGTATGAAATAAGATTTAGTGGTTATTGCTATTTTTGTTCTAACTTTGGTCATAAAGCCATGGATTGTAGACTCTATGAAAGAAGAAGTGGTAGAATGCGCAATGACTCAATTAGATGTTGGACATATAATCAAGTTGGACATGTTTCGGCCAGATGTCACACATTGAGATGCTGCACATGCAATGGGTTTGGTCACAAATCCCAAAAGTGTGCAAGTCAAAGAAGTCAACTAAGGAAGAGTCCTTCCTACACATCAGCAAGACGAACCAACAAACCTTGGAAGAATACCAATGCAAGAAGATTTGAAGATGAGAAGACAAAGTCCTATAGTTAAGGATACTCTCAGGCATGGAGACATGAAGTTGATAAAAGAATTGTTAGAAGTTCCAACGGCTCAGTTAGCTATTGGACATGCAACCATGTTGGTCACATTACTGCATATTGTCGTACGATTATGTGTTATAGTTGCAGTGGTATTGGGAACACAGATCAAGATTGTTGGAGTACACAGAAAAAACCCTTGATAATTTTCCTATACAATTCATCAAGGAAAGCCATTACAGATGAAGGAACAAATGCTAAAATGACAGATTCCAAGAAGCACTTATGGATGAAGAAGATCGAGTAGCTACAAATAGGAGAGGTTGATCAAATTAGGGAGGATGGTTTCTCCACATGGAAATCCAAGCCTAATTTCTCTCAAATACCTTAGCACATGTTGAGTTTATAATGTTGGAGGATGAACTCAAAGGAGAAACGATGGTTACTCCAGATATACAGACAGGTCCTAGGATCGTGCATATATAGAGGGGGATAAATGATTAGTAATTTCATATGCAGATATGTGGACACCCTTTTCCATTGATTCCAAAGGGGAAGAGGTTAAGACAAAGAGAGAGATGAAGAAAAAAGGGGAGCATGCTCACACGGGGAGCATTATTTTTTGTCATCAATTAATATTAAATTAGTAATACATCCTTAGTACATAGTTTTTACCTTAGGCTAACTTTATTTTCCTTCATGTAATGATATCCTATGGTTTAAGACTTAGGAGAGATGATTCCGCATTATAACTGGTTATTTTGGCATGTTCACACATACAACAGTGCCCTAATTGGTCAATCCAGCACATGTGCACCTCATTTAATGTCTTAGGGCACCACCTCCTTGATTTTTGGGGCCTTTCTTTGACTAAGTGCTAGGGGGTGAATCTAGCCTATTTTAGCTCTCCCATGAGCATGTATTGCCACCTAGAGCACCCCACTCACCTCTATCTCCTCACCCATGCTTTCCTAGGACCCATTAATGACCCAACACAATTCACATGAGGTTTTGTGATTTTTTGGGCTTATTTGGAGCTTCTTTGGTCCACCCAGGGGGGTTAGGGGTCAATTTTCACCATGACACTTGTACTTTCCCAATTGGCTACCAGAGCCACTTGAATTTCCTCCAATGCATTATAAATGTGTAACATAACATCTAAATGATGTATGATAATAATATGATCAGAAATTACCACCATTCATATGTGTTATTCCATGTATTTTCTATCTCTTTGATTGTTTCTCTTGCATATTTTGTCAAACACTTCATGTGTGAAGTATTTAATAGCACCTATATATGATTAATAAGTAAATATTTACATGGTATCAGAGCTATTTGGAACTACAAACAAATATTGTGAGCTTTGAGTTGCTGTTTATGGCATATTTCCAGAAAACTTGTGTGTTTACTTGCAGGTTTAACAACATTTTTTTCACAGCTTGCGTAGGAAGGATGGAGAAAACTCGATCTCTGCTTACTCTATTCAATTATTTTGAGTGGAAGGCCAAGATATTTATCTATTTGAGGTCCAAGGGCCTCTATCGGGTCACCATGGGAACTGAAACCGAGCCAAATTCTGCTGTGGAGAAAGCTAAGTATTTTAATAGGCTTGATGAGGCCTTCGGCATGCTCTGCCTTGGCACTTCAAGAGAACTTCTCTTTCACATAGAAATTATTGGCACATCGAATGAAGTTTGGGTCAATTTTGATTCACTATTCGGGAAGACAGATGAATTGAGAGGCCATTATCTTGAGAATGAGCTAATTTCACTGAGCCTAGCTCACTACGAGACCATTGAAAATTTCTTCACCAAGTTTAAAGTGCTGGTACTTCAGCTAAAACAATGTGGCATAGAGAAGAAATATGATCATCTTATCTTGTCCATCCTTTCTAAGTTGGGGCCAAAGTATTCTATATATGTTTTGACATTTCACTCTAGCAAGCTAACAACCAGAAATTGGAAGATGCCTGTGCTGGCAGATTTCTTGGAGTCTTTGACTCAGGAGTAAGACAAGCTCATATAAATTGGTTTTTTTTCAAATCCAAGGATCAAGATCTTGCTTCTGGTATATCAAATCAATCCCAGAGCAAGAAGAAATATTTGAAGCAAAGGGAGAAAGAGAAGAAAAAATCAAGTTCAGAAAGCTCTAGTTCTACTGATGGGAGCTCGAAATCCAGGAGGAGAAACAAGAGAGAAAGACCCACATGTGATTATTTCAGAGGTTCACATCTTAAGAGAGCTTTATTTAGAAATAAAATGGACATCATGACCAAGCTCCTTGAGGAGAACCACATTTCTCTTCCAGAATTTGCAAAAAGATGGGAGCGCAAGCAAGGAAATGGTAAGGCTGAGCATGCATTGGGTGCATGGATAAAACCCAATTCTGATTTCTATGTTTCTGATTCACATTCTGGTATATTATAACCTGAAACATCCATCCCTTCCTTGAAAAAATTCCTAGTCAGTTCATCAAAGCTTCCTCCCAAAACTAGTCATTTTTCACTAGCTTTTGATGTTCCTTCTAAAAGCTCTTCCCAAATCCATTCAGATCTTCCCATTTCTGATTTTGAAGATGATATTTAGGCTTATATACATCCTATGATAGTCATTGACTCATTTCCCTAACCATCTCATTACCAAAATACCCATCAACCCTCAAGTTCACTAGTTGGAAATTCAGAAAATTGTCTAGTTTCCAATGCTATGTCTCTTGTATATGTTGATGTTATGTCTTGTATGTCTTTCATTGGTTGGAAATCCATGTAATTGGACTTCATGGGACTTCTGTTCCATATGTCTTTACTTTCCTTCACCATTCATGGTTCAAATCTCAAGTTTCCATACCTTCCAGGTTCACTCAATTGTAATTGTGATCTAGTTGCTCACTCTTCTCTTCCTATGGATCCGTTCGCTCATGGAGACACCATACCTCTGATATTTTCTACTGTGTATGACATATATTTTGATATTTCAGAGACTCATGAGCTTTGTTACAGAGTTATGAAGGTACTTCATCAAATTGGGAGAAAGATTCATTAGAGGAAATTTCAACTCAAAATGGGCCTCCTAAAAAAAATTAATAAAATAATATTTATTAATTTTGGAGGAAGAAAAGAAAAAAACTACTTTTATGTTTGTATTTTCGACATATCTCCCCATTTTTTTACTCAAATTTTGATCAAGATAGCTCATTGGATGCGGAATTAAATTCCGCATCGAACGAGTACCCACTTGGGATACTTTTGACGGACCCCTCTACCCCAAAAACAAGAAATACCTGAAAAAACATGATGATGACATCATCATCATGTTTTTTCAGGTATTTCTTGTTTTTTGGGGTAGAGGGGTCCGTCAAAAGTATCTCGAGTGGGTACTCGTTGGATGTGGAATTTAATTCCGCATCCAACGAGATTTCCTGATCGAAATTTGAGTAAAAACATGGGGAGATATGTCGAAAATACAAACAAAAAAATAGTTTTTTCTTTTCTTCCTCCAAAATTAATAAATATTATTTTATTATTTTAACTATTATTTTATATTATTATTTTAACTATTATTATTTTATTATTTTAACTATTATTTTAAAGTAGTTTTTTTTATGATACCTATCCCCAAATTTATATTAAAAAAGTGTTTAAGACATATATGGTATTTCAAATTTAAAGAAATTTCATTGGCTAACACATGATGACATGGAATTTGACTTAAATTTAAAAGGCCCATTAATTTTCTCTAATGCATGACTTTATTCATGATACGGAAACTACACATAATGCATATTTTGTTAAATCTTTTGATGTTACTTGGGAAAGAGTTTGTAGAGATATCTTTTCCATGGTTGATTATGTTGTTAGATCAGAGTATGCTTATAGCAAAAGAAATTGTTATGATGGCCCTCCATCATCAAGTGATGACCATCAAAGGGCCTCTCCACATGATCTTTGTTTACAGCACTTTGATGCATTGATGCATGATCTTGGCATCCACAACATCTTCACCAAGTCAATCACCAAGAAGTTATTCTTTCAGCTCATTCAAGTGAATAGGAGGACATTCTAAAGACATTTTGATCTCTGTCATATCCATTTTTGAGGGGAGGTTTTCCCCATGAGGTTTTCCTCCTTACCTCGGTTACATGGATCAATAAAAATTCTATTGTAAAAGGTGACTTGTGCCTTAGTTTCCAAGGCCTTAATAAACATTTTTTATTAAAATGTACTAAGTCTAGATTAAGGGGGGGTCTTGGAGCAGTAATACATCCTTAGTACATTTTTTTACCTTAGGATAACTTTATTTTCCTTCATGCAATGATATCCTATGGTTTAAGAGTTAGGAGAGTTGATTCAGCATTATAACTGGTTATTTTGGCTTGTTCACACCTACAAAAACACCCTAATTGGTCAACCCACCACATGTGCACCTCATTTAATGTCTTGGGGCACCATCTCCTTGATTTGTGGGGCCCTGGTTTGACGAAGTGTGCTAGGGGGTGAATCTGGCCTATTTTAGCTCTCCTAGGAGCATTTATTGCCACCTAGAGCATCCCACTCACCTCTATCTTCTCACCCATGCTTTCCTAGGACCCATTAATTACCCAAAACACTTCACATGAGGTTTCAGGACTGTTTGGGCTTAGTTGGAGCTTCTTTGGTCCACCTAGGGGGGTTTTGGGTCAATTTTCACCATGACACTTGATTTTTCCCAATTGATTGCTAGAGACACTCGAATTTCCTCCAATGTATTATAAATGTGTAACATAACATCTAAATGATATGAATTTTTGAAGTTGGTGAACCCCACCTTTTTGGGTCAGTTAGCCAAACAAAAGATAATTTATTTGTTTGTAATTTTGAATTGCATGTCGGCCCAGTTTGAGGTACTAATTTTCCTCCACAAAATATATAAATAGAATATAAAACATTTCATTTGTTCATCATCAATTCTCTCAATATTTTCGCAACTCTTGGAGAAAAATGTGAAATTTTGTGGAGGAGAAATTTATGGGCATATTCACTAAAATTGGCATAACTTTCTCATACGGAATAAGAATTAAAAAATTATTGGCTCATTGGAAAGCTTGTTACAAGGAATAGGTGATCACATGGTCTAGATTTTCTTTTGGTTTTTTGATTATTTCTTTATCTTGTGATATTCAAAAAGGAATGATGCATTTTTGTGTGTTTCCCTTGTGATGACACATGTCTCTTATGGATAGAGTTCATCTTTGATCTTAGTATGTGAGCCTCCATATTGGTATATATATTTGGAGTCATTATGGAGGCTATGATGATGATGTTGCATACCTTTATTCTATGATATGATACACTTTGTGATGATTATGCATGTGATAATGATGTACACTCTATGCTATTAATGCACTCCTATACAATATGATTTACATGCATACCATAGTGTGATGATGTTCTCCTATGCACTATGATGTATAATTGATGATGATGATGCATAAATGGTGCAAAGTGAGATGATGATGATGTATATTTAGTGATGAGGATGCATACCCTATGACGATGATGCATACCTATGATGATGATGCATGACGATTCATGCCTTAAGCTCAGTGAAAGAAAAGAAGAATTACTTGTTTGGTAATTGTGTATGATGAGATGTAATATGATGTGTACATGAGCAGATTGAAAAAATTGACCAGCAATATTAATGAGCAGAAAATAATGACCAACAGCGATGAGCAAAGTTGATGTGTAGAGATACTTGAGCAGCAGTGATGAGAAGCAATATTAAGAAGCAATGATGAGAATATTGACCAAAGGTTGATGAACATATTGACCAAATATTGATGAGTAGTGTTGACCAGCAGAGTGATGAGCAGAGCTTTATGTGCAGAGGAGAGGTTGGTGTGCAGTAGAGCCATATGATTGCTTGCAATAAGAATCTTCCACTTGAGGATTAGACTCCTCAAACCCTTCTTCGTTGGAGCTAAGAAAATGAGGTTGGTTCTTGTTATGATATTTGGTGCTCTTTTCATCAGTTGGTGTTTATTATAACTGAGAAGATTGTTATCTTCCATGTACAATGAATAAAGATCAAAATTCCTTATATTCTTGTGTCTCTTTTGATGTGATGGTGTGCTTATGACTCATTATGAATTTGATTATGCAATTGATGAAATAATGATTGATATGCTATGATTGACCAAAATAAGGTAAGATGTTTAAAATTTCTCACACACTATTTTATCCCCCTCTCAGTGTGGCCATTGTGTCCAATAGAAAACTGGTGGTTTGAGAAAATATATAAATGTAAATGTCAATTGAAAATTAAATCATTGTGCTAGTTGTTTTTAGGAAATAGAGTTTTCACCTAGAACAATTATATCAAGAGAGGTGGTCTTGGTCCCAGAATATGTGCCTTATGTAAGAAAGACTCAAAATATATGGATTACTTGCTAATCCATTTTGAATCTATCAGAATTTTCTAGTCAAAGGTTATAAATAAACTCAAGATATTAGAAAGTTGGGAATCTCATTCATTTAATAATACTTTGATCCATTGGTACACTTATGGTTCTAAATGGAAGGGACTTTCTTGTTAAGTTAGTAGGTTTGTATGGAAACAATCAAATCTTGTCAATTTTGAATACATTCTAGTTACTGCACATAGACGAAGCATGTACATTATATGGGTATACCTCTAACATCACAGGTATCCACATATTAAGAAGATAAGTAGACATCTAATTGCTCCAGTTTTTCAATGCAATATTTCTATAATCTATTTTGATGGGTCTTCACAAGAGGATATGGAAAAAGGGGGTGCTAGAATGGTCCTAGAACTACTTGATGGACATGATTTTAAGTTATTAATGGGTTGTGGTAAAATATCCAATATCTGAGCATATATTTTATATTTTTTGGGTCTTCTTTTCTTTACTCGACATCATAATGTTTCTATATTGCAAGTTGTAAGAGAGTCAAAAGTAGTGATTAACTGGGTTTTCCACAAGTGTTTCATATAGGTAGCTCAATCATCTTGGTGGACAAAAAAAGTGAGGGCTCTCCAAGAATATTTTTTAGTGTTATGGCTTCAACATTGTTATGGAGAGAAACTTGCTATGGCTTGGGGTGTACCACAATAGACAGATAAACCACAGAAATCAATCCCTTCCCAATATGCAAGAGAAACCAAAAATCTAACACTAAAGGATCTCGAATCATACCTTATTCTGGATGGTTGAAGTAGATCCCCATTGAGATTTTTCCAATCCCGCTTGTGTTAGCAATTTGCTCTCAACAACAACAAACAAGACAAGAATGCTATATAATATGGTGTTAAATCTACTCTAGCATATATAATCAACAATGTATAAGCAATTAAGCACATCCATGGATTCAATATTCATTTAAATACACATTATTGGATAGGAAAAGATATTTTTATTAATCAAATCAAAGATTACATAAGTGGCAACCTCTATCGGCATGTCTGCGAACCAGAGAAACTCAGTCCTCCACCTGGGCATCTACCACCTCAATCCTCCATCTCTCGATAGCAAGCTCACAAGAAAAGGCAATATTGTGAAGCACAAAAAGTGCTCCAAAGGGACAAAGGGATGCAGACTCAAGTATAAACAAGGTATAGCAACAATGGACTATAGTTTTCTTTCTCTTCAATTCCTCTTCTTCAATGTATCCAAGGGGTTTCTTATATAGCACTCCAAATGGGTAATGGAGGGTCAAATTTGAGTGATCTTGAGGAATATGGAAGGCCAAGAGACAAGTGGTTCGGACACACATCAAGGAAAACTCCAAAAGTATTTGGACATATGTACACATCCCGATGTACACAGGTTTGAGTTCAATATTTGTGTATATACGTGAGAATGGGATTAAAAGTCACGTAAAGAAATAAATAGGTGTTTTAGGGATGAACTTGGAAACATCAAAGTATAATATTGGTCCATGAGGTCCAAAGAGTCTGCAAAGGGATAGGGAAGGCCATAAATGTGTGATCAACCATGTGTGGTAAAATCAGCTGTAACATATGCCCCCTAATTTGTGAGGTCATAGGGGTAACATGATAGTCGAAATACATTACAAATCCATCCCACAAGTGGAGTGATGAAGAACCAGGTGGAAGAACTAGCCATCCATCAGTATAGTACAATAATCAATCTCTTCATCTAACTGCAAATACATATAGCAGTCCCAGATACATAAGAGTACAATGGCCATGAATAGGAATGATATACAAAATGTGACATGTGTGGTCATCGCCACGTACAATATATAATAGATCAGAATCTCCATGAAGAAGATATACAAAGGATCAAGATCTCCATAGAAGCTGAAGATATACAATGGATCAAGATCTCCATAGAAGCTGAAGATATACAATGGATCAAGATCTCCATAATGGCTGAAGATATCTGACATACATTGGAATCAAGTCACGACAGTTGACATCTCATGAACACTGGCACGATCAAGGAGATAGCATATGTGGAATGCCACCAATTTGGAAATTATTCTACACAAACCGGTACAAGTACATGTCCTACTATGTGAATAGAGATGTTGAAATCAAACATAGTAGTCCATCATCTGATTACCGGTCATTGATGTATACCATTAACAAACACGAGATCACCCATCGATAATGAAAATGGGAATCAAGGTACTATAGTGCAATCTAACAAGTGTGAATATATGTGTTGATGTTTAACACTTGGAAGAATCCATCGATTAGGGTACATTGATGTATTCCCAAAACTGTCGATGGTTAGAGAACCTACCACTGATGACTGTAAGTCTCAAGACACTCAAATGACTCTAGACTCCTATCCCAAAATAAATGATATGAAGTCGATGGGATGGAATCCATTGGAAGGAGGGAATTAAGGCATCCCCATCATCCAACACGAGGTACTCAGAAACGTTGTATAATGTGGATGGACTCGAACAATATGTGCATGAACTAGTAATAGTACCAGGAATGGCCAACATGCAAAGTCAAGACAACTGAGGAATGAATGACTCATGCTTCAACTTCCTTCGAACAAGAGAATAAAGGAAAATGGTGATTGAATGTAGGAAGCATAGAATTGATGTGCAAAATTGGGACATCTCTGCGACACAGGAGGTATCAACAAAGGCTCCATACGGACTGGAATCTTAACTAATCGGTGGAGATAAACTCAGAGAAACAAGTACAAATCCTAAATTCAAACTACTAACCCAACCAATGAATGTGATATACATTTCTCTGTTCGAAGGCGACACGACTCGACTGCTGCCAAAGATAACATCTTTTCCTGTCCGATTTTTTGGTTTTTTTATTTTTTTGGACTTTTTTATATATTTTGAAAATATTGAAAAAGAATAAAAGAGATTTATAGTTGCAAATCTAGGAGGAGACGAGTGTCAAGGGACAAACAAACTAGTTCCAAGAAGTGGAACATACCTATGCTCAATGCAAGGAAACATGTGTAGGATAATGACACTCAGGGGGAAGTCTCCTCCCGGTTAAAAAAGGGGTATCAAGTTGCAAAAGATGCGTGAAAAGGCTATGCTTGGCTAGACATGAGACAATATTGGGCTATATGGTTGATAATCAAAGTTATGGAAGCCAGCATAAGGATCAATATGGCAAGCAAAACTCATGATAATGCAATTACAACTTGAAATATACAAGGGAGTCCTGGGGAAAAGGCTAGGATAAATCTCAAGAGGAGTATGAAGCTCTTACTCAAAGACATGGTGGTACTATATAAAGGACTGCAGGAACCTAAATAATGAAACTCAGCATGGGCACCAAATGAAAAATAGGATCTAACTAGGGTACCCATGTATAGGAAAGCTCTACCATTCACATAATGCCACTTCTAACAGCAGCATGAAGGTTCCGTAACATCATGGAATGGGTTTGTAGCTAAATTTTGGATGAAACGATCATAAGGTCATGCAGAATGCAAGAGGATGTGAAAAACTAACCTATATGCCAGTTTAGACATGATACATGTAATAGGAATGAACGGGTCAAAGACCTTGGAGAGAGTGTGAAAAACATGGACCCCACATGACAATAATATTAGTCCAAAACAACCCAAAATAGTCCATAAAGAGTCCAAAATATAGGCCATAAGGAGGATTGATCATGACAACTACATTCAAAGGGTGACAATGCAGTGGACGATGGGACATAAGAAGGAAACTAAGGTGAAGACCCAGCATTCACGTATCCACTACTGCCCCCATGAGGGTGAACACTGGTGTTAAGACCGGACGAAGGGAGTGATATGACCACTCTCAAATCCATAAACAAGGTAAGGGGCTGTAGTTCCCCCAAGTTCAACTCTAGGGTCTGTTGATGTATATGTAACTTCGGAATGTATTCTTCTATGTATTTTATATTATTGTAACCCGATGTTTATTCCGGGATGTTTCTATTATGTATTTGAG
>LPNX010423747.1:0-2500 GCA_001517045.1 Pseudotsuga menziesii
TATATTTGACACTGTTTGTTTGCGCAGGTGATGCGGAGTTGCATCGCAGCAGTAAGATGTTTCCCCCTGCCACGTATTCAGTTTGCAACCAACAGTGGGCTAATCAAGTCACTATCTGACAGGTAGTTAATCAAGAAATGACCAGTATCCCCTACCGTAGATTTGGCAGCAGTATAATAAAGTTTCCAGATTTGGTAAATCTCCGATGACACCGATGCCTGGATATGCACGTTTTGAGGGACACATGATCAGATCTCAGCAATTATGATAGATCAGAATGACGGGTAGGGTCTCGTCCAAGTAATTATGATGACCAACGGGGTTGACCTAGGAGGACCGTTGCATCCGGTAGTATGCCTTTGGCATAAAAGCAGACATCCTTCAAGAAGGAAGGGGACAATTGCTAAATCTCGAGAGCCATGCAAAGCAGTGATAAGTGCCCCCTGTGCAGAGCCAATTAAGTTGCAGAGTACAGTGACTTCCAGATTTCGAAGCCACTGCATGCCCAGAGTATTGAGCCAAGCGGATTCTGACTGAGGCCGAACCTATAGAAGTGAAGTTTTAGAAATAACGTACTGGCCGTGTGTTCACCATGACGACGCCACCCAAGGTTGTGAAAATTGAGACAGCACAAGTTAGACAGTCGCTAAGGATGCAGAGTCAAGCGCCAAAAGTAGAAGTTATCACTAAATTCTCTGCTAAGGAGAAGAAGAACGCCGAGCCAATCACTGAAGATAAGAAAGCAGAGCACAAGAATGATGAGAAGAAATATCCCGCTAGGAGAAAGGTAAAAATGAGAAAAATAAAGCAACGGGAGAAAATCGCTGACCTATCTGATCAGCTAAGAGAAGCGCGAAAGACTGCGGAGGTACTGAAACAGAAACCTGAGGGTCAGAGGCAGCATGTGGATCTGGCCCACATCGAAGAGAAGAGAAGTGGAAGAAGACTGCAAACCCAGCAGAATGGAGACTTCCAGAACGAGGACAAAGGCTTGTTCTCGGAGCAGAGTTCATGGGTTGCTTCTTCTCCATCCACGAGGCTCTAGATGGAAGGAAATGTTTGAGAAGGCTGAAAGATACATATTTTCCTTGTGATAAAAGTTCTAACCCAGATAAAAAGGAAAGGATATCTATGGAACACTTCTCAAACACTAGAGCGCTCATAAAGAAGAAAGAGCGAAGAGAGCGAAACCGTGACTATGGGCAGAAAGGATAAGAGAGCCCAGTGAACTAAGTTACCGAAACTCCAGAAAGAATTCACCGAGGAGATGAAGAATGAAGTCGCAGGACTTCACGGCAGGTTACAGCGCACTTCGCAGGAGGCGAAGGACAAGTTGCAGCAGGAGAAGCCTATTCCAGGTGGCTCGAGGGCGAGCCACAAGTAAGTGTTAGGGGACTGTTGGAGCAGGGTCCTGCAGCTATAGAAGAAGCTGCTAGTTTTGGCGGAAAGATATAGTTTTAGAGGAAAGAAGACAAGGCAGAGCTACGATGCCGTAGCACGTTTCCAGCTGGAGAGCAAAGCCGAAAACCATGAATTTTGGGATAGAAAAGTCAAGAAGGAAACGGTACCCGAGCAGCCAAGAGAAGAAAGCTCAACCATTGCATTGAAGGCAGCGGCGAAAGACGGGAGGGCTCAGTGACCCTCATAAAGAAGAAGGAGCAATGAGGCTCAAGCATTGAAGGCGAAGGATAGAAAGCAGAGAAGCGGTGAATAGTACCCATGGTCAATGCCGGGAAGCATGGAAGACTGCAGAGAGCTGTGGTGTGACGGGAAGCGGCTACCTCAAGGACAGAGAGGACCGACTATCACTAATTAGGGTATGGGTTTACTGTTGGGACAGGCCCACAGTGTTGTAATGGCGAGACCTTAGGGCCGCCTATAAAAGCTTGCATTTTGTATTGTAAAGGGTTAGCTAATCAGTCAGTTAGCCATTTGGTTGGTTCATAGGATGATTCGTTAGTTGGTCAGTAGAGTATTTTTTAGTAGACTCAGGAGTCAGTCAGACAGACTGTGTTGTAATGATCCAAACACCTAGCTTGTCTGTGAGTCATTTGAGTCTGTATGTAACCATCCATAGAGAGGACAGAGAGGGAAGGATCTATTGAAAGAAAGCCAATATAGAGATAGAAATAGACCAGAGATCTAGAAGAGATCTCACGCTGCATATGCAGTGCAACAGACTGTGCTAACTTCCCTCAAGATATATAATAGAAGCAGAGTTTGGTGGACGTAACTCCCATCCTGGGGGTGAACCACGTTAAATCTGTGTGTTATGTGTTATATGAATGTGATTGTATTTGCTTATTGTTGCTGGTTATCATGCATATAATGTTAGTTGCAGTAAGTAAATGTGTGTATTGCTCAGCTCATGGTTATGCAAGATGACAGAGATAAGTTGAAGTATTTTAGTAAGTTGCTTAAAGACTCATTTACGCCTGTTTCTAACAACCATTTACTCACAATATAACTTCCAGGAAGTAGAGTTTCACACGGTGACACA
>LPNX010423747.1:7500-10904 GCA_001517045.1 Pseudotsuga menziesii
GAAGTCCATTGCAATGAACGCGTCATAAGTGACCAACATTAGCTTGCACCAGCCCTACAATAAGTTGGTGTCTGCACAGAAGATGGTGTCCTCACAAGTCGAAGTCTGATACAACGAGTTGGTGCTTGTTTATGTGATTGATTTCAGAATCAAATTTATATATGAGTAAGTTGGTGCTCAAATCTTGGAGATTGGTGTCTCCCATCTATCTATGTAATCATAGCATATATATATGTATACATACATATATGTATATATATACATCTATGTGTATATATATATATATATATATATATATATATATATATATATATATATACATCTTTATGTGTATATACATACATACATACATATGTGTATATACATACATACATATGTATGTATGTATGTATACATATAGATATGTATATATATCTACACATATATATGTATATATACATATAGATATATATGTATATATACATATATATATGTGTGTATACATATATATCTAGACTCCTAATATGTACATATATATAGGAGTCTAGATACATACATACATACATACATACATACATACATACATACATACATATATATATATATAGAGAGAGAGAGAGAGATATACACATATATATATAGATGTATATATATAGATATATATGTGTATATATGTGTGTATATATGTGTATATGTATACATACATACATACATACATATGTGTATATACATACATACATATGTATGTATGTATGTATGTATACATATAGATATGTATATATATCTACACATATATATGTATATATACATATATATATATGTATATATACATATAGATATATATGTATATATACATATATATGTGTGTGTATACATATATATCTAGACTCCTAATATGTACATATATATAGGAGTCTACATATACATATATTTTATTAGGAGTTAGCTAGACTCCTAGATGCCAAATACAGTTGGACTAAACCTTAAGTGATTAGAGTTGAAGTTAAGCTAATAGTTATATCTAATATTTAAGTTAATAGTTATCCAATATAACCGTGATTAGAGTTGAAGTTAAGCTAATAGTTCTAGAATCACTAGAGTTAAGCTAATAGTTGTATGTAATCATCGATGAGTTAAGCTTGTAGTTGTATCTAATAATCGAATAGTTGAAAATTAATTTTAACTTTTACAACTATCTTATCACATGTTAATTAAGCTATTTTTTATTTTTTTTAAGTTATTAAGTATTAATTTTGGACGATGCCCATAGAATTAATCTAGAAAGTACACTTGTAGCATTCTCATTTAATTTTGGAAGACACACATAGAATCAATCTGGATAGTACACTTGTCTCATTCTAGTCGGTGGATGAAAAAAACATAGATGGTAGTCCACCCCAAAATTCTAAGATATATACGCATATCGATGTAACTATCGGCGTAACAAGCACCAAGGGAAATAATTAATCTAACTAAGTTCATCTTTGCAATAGGGGCAAAACTTTTAGTGTATTCGATGCATTCTTGTTGAGAGAATCCCTTTTGTTGATGACTTTGTTTTGGCCATCAACATAACTTATCTGGAAAAGTGTTTCAAACCCCCCCTTCTACTTCGAAACGACATGATCTTCACTGTTTTTTTTCTATCATTTGCACAAAAGTCTCTAGATGACTTGGCGTTGACTTTGGGGTTTCCACCATTAAGGAATCTTTAGAATGCTTAATGAAATGACTAAGATAACAATTTACAGTTGTTGACATTTTTTGTTCAGGTTTCCGCACTAAGGTGTAGAGGTCTCCAATCCAAATGATGTTCAGGATTGTTATTTGGTTGTTTTGCTTCAAAACATCATTTGAAAAAGTTGATGTAGGATTCAGTTTGAGGATCTCAACTGTGCATGATATTTTGGCTTGTGGATTTTTCCTTTCTATTTTCTTCTTATCCTCGATCAATCTTTCACTCTCACCATCAATTTGCATTCTATAAACTTCCTTATATAAATATGTGATATAATAAAATAAAAATTCACATGTTCACTTTTATATGTATAAAAAAAATTTATAACTTTTATAAACCCCACCCATATATATATAATACTTTTTCTAATCTTTTTTTTCCATATTATATCACAGACCCTACCCTTTTGGAACTTACAAACTTTGTGAATCGTTACTCATCTCCTCATGCCAAGCCTCAAAGTTCAAGCAAGTTACAAATAAGCCATATGTCATGCACAACACGTTAATTTAATTTCCAAAGGTTTATGAATTAACCAAAAAAAAAAAGGTGAACCACAAGCTTATGAAGCGTGGGATAAGGTCCTATACTTTAAATCGAGGGGTATGGTATATGCTGGCAATGGATAATAAAAGAGTTGACTACAACGTAGTGGACTATGAAGCAATGATCTGATTGCCGTAACTACAACGTAGTTGACATGCTTGCTTCGTGATTATGTTTTTAAATTTCATATCAGGCACATCAGATTCAGGTGTTTCACTATTGCTCTATCATCCTTTGATATGCAATCACGTTGTATGTGATTTCTGCATGTTGACAGTACATGAAAGCTTTCAATGAATCAAAAAAGTAGCAAAACAAAATTGATGGAGAAATGGTTGCGAAGGTAATGCCGCCTTCACCACTTCTTGTTTGTTCAACAATCAATCTTGATTGATGGAGAAATGGTTGCGAACGTAACGCCGCCTTCACCACTTCTTGTTTGTGCAACAATCAATCTTGAGGATGTAGCAACATTTTTGCAAGACTACGGTAAATTTTCTAGAGAATAAGAGGTCGGAACTATCTCAATATCACTGGAACCGATCACCATTAGTCTTCAAATAAAAAGACACATTCAAGCCTGAAACAGTAATGAAGCCAAAAATCATTGAAAGAAAACTGTTAGATGTGCATTTTTTCATCAGTCTACAAGATCTTGTAAAGAAATCATTAGACGATCTTCAAATCGAAATATCATTGTGTCAACATACCAAGAGGACATTCCTCACCAAAGCATTTGTTTTGACCTAAATTCTGGCTCCTAACCTCTTTTAAAAAGACTCCTAAACATGTCATGATAATTGCATATATGCTAGATGCTCAATTGTCACATGAATATGCAGTTAAACTAAGCCTTAAGAAATTAGACTTGAAGTTAAGCTAATAATTGTACAATAATTGGAGTTAAAGCTAATAGTTGTATCTAATAATAATAGAATAGTTGAACATTAATTTTAATTTTTACAACTAAAACTAATTGTACTTATCACATGTTAATTAAGTTAATTTTTTAATTATTATTTATTATAATCTTAGATGACACCCGGGTGAGTGCAAGAAGATGATGGACCTTTTTGGCGCGTTAGATGCAATAGAAACCTGAAAAATCAGGCATCCCTCAACTTACTTGGATTTTTTGAGA
>LPNX010423748.1:5561-21576 GCA_001517045.1 Pseudotsuga menziesii
CGTCGAGGGTATTTTCACTTGTAAACATATGTTAGTATGACTAAACTAGCAGTCTGACTCAAATAATAAGATGCCCTTTTCAACCAATAGTATTTTAATCTTTAAGCTTAAGGAATTTAAAAACTTACCACGGGGCCCTTTAAAGAACTGTCGTTCAGCTTCGCTGAAAGAAGTGCTTGTATCAATGGCAAACTCTGTCACAAAGGCCTCCAATGTGCGCGTCGTCCAGAAATCGACAGCGCGAGATACCTCGTTGTTCACGTTTTGCACAAGGTTGACCCTTGCGGGGGTCCACAAAGGAATCCGTCGAGTTTGAAAGTTCGTCCTAGACAACCACTGGTGCAACTCTATATGGAAACGACCAAAGAAAATTTCATAAGTATCACAAAAAACATACCGTTGTAAAAAGTCACTTGCGCTTCGACACAGATTCGTATTTTCTTGCTGCGCGAATTGCAAACAGATCTCAGCAAACCAATCACTGATGTCCTTCACAGAGGGCCTCCAGAACATAGCCCTTGTGGTACAAGGTAAACCCCTCTTGAGTAGGTACTGAGTTCAACCGGCAACAGAACCAATTTGTTGGGCAATAGGGCATACCCGAGTTAACGCTTATACGTCGCACCAACAAAAGACCCACCGTGTTGGCCCTTTCGGCAACAACCTGCGCGCAAGTTGCAGTCGCACCCGAAACAGCAATGGGGTGCCGCAGAATCAGGTTTCTGCATGCAGAGAGGAGTATTACTGTACCTTAGCCTTTCAAAGCAATTATTAATCAACTTCTTGTAAAACTATCATTCATTCACATATAACTTCGCAGCATAATAAACAAACTAAACTTGCATAACCCACTACGGGGAATTCACAGCGAAGCTTATTACTAGCAGTGATCTTATATTATCAGATGTATTCAGTTTAATGCATGAAAATAATAGAAGCAGAAACAACACAATAAAACCACAACACCAAATATAACGTGGTTCACCCCCAGTGTAGGGGCTACGTCCACAAACTGCATTTTATTCCTCTTTCCTCAAAACCACAGTTATCTGCACACTCAGCTGTATATCCCTTCAGTCCTTAATAGCCGCGCACACAGCTGCAGAGGTCATCCACGCACACAGCTGGGACTTATCCTTTCCTTACAAAAACCAATCTTACTTCGCCTTATCTTTCTTTACATCAAAAAGCCTAACCTATCCTTTTTACATAAGCGCTTATTTATACTGCGCAGTTTTACAAAACCATGGTCTTAAACCATGGGCACCCAAAAACCCTAAACCCTGGATTTAAACCACAGGTTTATTACAAAAAGGAGGGTTTTGACTTACCCTGACACCCCTAAGACTATTTTGGCCCATAGCTCCGCTTACAAATTTCCTAAATAACTACGGAGTTACCCAACATGGAGTATGCGCCCCAACAGTGCTTGTAGTGGTACCATGGTGGATGGGCCAATACCCCCAAGTATTGTGGGTGGGATGGTGTGAGTGGCGGGATGGTGTGTGTGAGTGGATGGTGTGAGTGGGTGATCGATGCACTGGCCCCCTGCGTGGCAGGGGGGACAATGTGTGTGGAGGGGCCACTGCCCCCATGTGTTACCATTGGGCCAGCTTGGATAGTCACTATTAGTGGTGGCAACTAGCTAATGATAGTCTGCATGACTTTTCTTGGGTCGCTTGCCATGTTGTGGGTGATAGGTTGTGATGTGGACATGGGTCCACTTGCTAAGGTTAGGCCGAAAAATGGATCGGGTTTGTAGTAGCCATGGGGCTAGATGGTGCGGTTTGAAGGTCTGGTTCAAACTGATATGGGTCTGAATCAGAAGCAGAGGCTGTGTGTCCCTCTAATGGTGTAGGATATCACTGAGAATGTCTATGATGATGCTAACTGAGTGTTCCAAATGGTGGTGGTTCACCTCATAGGCGTGAGGAAGATCGTGGAGGATCAATTTTGTTTGCTTATGTGTATGAAACTGGTGGGTATGAAATTTGGACCCCGGTTTCAATGGATTCCTACTGGCTGAAGGTGGTCTCTCGGCCACCAAGACTACCAAAAGACAACGCTTGGCTTGTTCCTCATGGGTGACTCTACTCAATTGGAAGGGGTCGTTGCCCGTTTCGCTTGGAAATTCCTCTCAGTGGCCAACTACTTTGGGGTTCCTGTGGTACTCCTCACAATGATTTTTTGGGAAAAGCCCAAGTACTTCCCACATTTTAAGCAGTCAGGGACTTATGTCCTCAAAGACTGCCGAATTGATTGAACTTAGTGTAAATTTGGTAAATTTCAAGGCTTACTCAGCGTCATGAACTGAGTTGGGTTAATTAGTTGGTATGGTGTGATGGTTTGCTTGTTTGTTCTGGTACTTAGTTTGCAATATGGTTTATGAATTCATGGTAGAGTTCACATCATGGTTTTGTATGCAAACATAAACATAAATTTGTAAGCAAATATGGTGATTAACCCTGAATTGTTGGTCTAACAAAGTGTCTACCTCTCAGTGGTATTCTTCTTCAACCAAGAGAAGGTGTTGGGCTCTCAACACAATGGGACTAAGCCCATCTGTAGATCCTTAGGTCACCTCCCAAGTGCTAGGTTGTTCAAGTAGGGAGGATGCTTAGCGCCGTGAGAAGCCCTCCTTCTCTACCCCTCATACCTTCCAGGTCACCTGGTTTTAGTGGTTTGGGAAAAATACCATGGAGTGCCTAGATCTATATGAGCTTTTCCCTTTGTCGTATCCTAGAATATCCCAGAGGGTGATGACTAGGTAGAGGAGGAAGGGGGGAAAAAGATGGTTAATGTTATGTTACTTTTAGTTAGGCTAATTCATTTAATTAAACCTTAGTGATTGATTTAGCATATACACATTTGTTCATTGATTTACTTGCAAAAAATGAAAACTAGAATTCAAAGAGACCTGTAATGGAGTATAGAGGCAGCTGGACCACATTGACAGTCCTATGAAACTAAAAATTGCTGCTAATTAAACTCAAAAACAACTTCTGTGTGATAGGCCACACCTTTCTGACAAAATCCCACGAGGGGGCCGTGAGATTTTTCCAGAAATGAGCGAAGGGGTTGCACAAAATGCCAAAACAACCACAACTTAAGCTCCTAGGATGAATTTTCTCTTGTTTGAGGATTAAGTGCACCCTGGGTGCACCTGTCTTCCAATTAAATGCACCTTGCCTCACCTTTTTCCCTGATAAGAGCATCTTGCTCTGGAAAGGGGTGTTTTGGTGCTGCAAGGTCAGATCTGATTGACAGTAACTGGTACTGGGGTTAGTCTGACTCATCTCGGCCTAGAAAAGTCTTTGACACTGACATAAACAAGAAATAAAGTGGATTTGAATAGATCTAAACTAACATTTATGAAAACTAGGGTAAAAACTGGAAAACTTGAAAATTTGAACTTTGTGGCCCAGGGATCCTATGGGATCGACCCAGCGGAGTCACCAAAGTTGTAGTGAGAATTTATCCTCACTACAGGGGTAAGAATGGATCCCTTGTGCCTATAGGGAAAAAGGGTAGGTTCCTACCCTTAGAAAACAGTAAAAAACAGAAGTAAAAATGATTGAAATAGAGCTACGAATTGATATTGAACTAATCTAAGCAATAACAAGTAAATGGCAGCTATTGTAAACTACATCTAAGAGCAAATGATAGGAAAAATAAAAGAGAAGCAATGATGGAGGATTTTTGAACCCCTATGTACACAGTGGTTAGGGTTCTGCCTCCAAAACCTGCAAAACAAACCTAAGCTACCGTGGAGAAAACATGGAAGCAATTATTAATGAAAAATCCGCAAATGAAAATATGAGTTAGAAAACAAGATAAGCAAATAAACATAAACAGAAATGAGATTATAGCTCACTTAGGTGGAAATGGGCCACCATGCCCTAGCTCATGGGAGCACCTCTCTCTTGGTTGGGAAGCAATGTCTTGGAGAAATGGAGATGGAGGAGAGGGAGAGTGGGTGGTTTGAGAGCAAGAGGTCTCAAAGCATCCATGGGCAACATAACAATAGGTAAGTGAGGAGTCTCTTGAGAGTGACCCCGCACCCTCCTTATATAGTTTTTCCAAGGGATTTTAGGGTTTTAACCCCTTGGTCAAGGCTTTAGCCCCTTCCGCCCTAACTTTATCCCCTTTCAGGGTTTTAGCCCCTATTTGAGGGCTTTAGCTCCTAGGGGTTCTATTTTGGGCTCTTTTTTGGGGTTTTTAGCCCTTTTTTTCCATCCTTGGGCTCTTTTGGAGGTGTAGGGGTTAAATGGAAGGTCTTATGGAGTGAAATGAGTGTTGTGAGGTGGTGTCCTTGGGTGGTGTAGGACATTGAGAGCTGTGTGGGGGATTTCTGGGTTAACACTATGGCCAAATGGTACATTGAGCTGCCACAAGCCAAGTACCCGAACTTCAACTCCCTAGCCTTCATGTTCCTCCAGTATTTCCAACTCCCCGTCAGATATGATGAGGGGGTGGAGATCCTGTTATCCTGTCATCAAAATAGTGCCACTCATATAACTGACCATATCCATGAGTGGTGGAGACGTCGCAGCCTATGCAAAATCCAACTTGACGACAGGATCTTCTTGGATGTTTTCATTAAGACCTTGCTCCCGCCCATAGCAAAAGACGTCGTATCTGAACGTCCCCAATCCGAAGAAGAGGCCATACTGAAGGCCCAACAGTTTGAACTTATCTATGCTCAGTCTAGATACCTGTACACCATCATTCCAGATGCCCCCCATCCGAGTACCTCATACCGTGATGCACCAGGGGCATCCCACGATGCGGACGACATCATAGGATCAGTCTCCCAAGAGCCACAGCCTCAACCGACACCACCTGCCAGTACACCACAACCAAGAAACACTGCTAATGTTGCTTACCAAAACCAAGCTCTAGACTATGCTAGGATGATGTCCCAGTCTAGAGCAACAACTTCCTATGCACAACCTGCACCACTGCAGCAGACTCAGGCCATGGCTTGGCCAACACAGCAGTATGTGGGGAAAATGCCCACATTTGTGGCACCATCACCCCCACAAATATATTATGCACCACCAGTGCAACCAGTTTAATCCCCCGTCCCCGCTCTACCCACCCCATTGGGACAAGTGTTTGCACAACAAAATCGTCCCAACCAGCCTGCCCCCAATAATCAATAAGGGCAAGCTCAAAATAACCATCCCTACAACCAAGGAAATAACCAACCATAGGGAGGCAGTCAACAACCGAACCCTCCCAACAATGCCGCAGCAAACCAGCCAGCCCAAAACCTCCCACGACAGAATGCACCAATACGGAACACCCCATTGCGCACAAAACAACCGTGCACACTCTGTGACGTCTATGGCCACTACATATTCGAGTGTCCCCTCATGGATCACGCTAAGAAGGCCATTCAAAATGAGGCCCAACAGGCCGCCAATGCTACCAATCAAGCCCAACCCAACCCGACACCACAAGGACCTCCTCCCATGGTGCTTCAAAACCCACTCCCAGTCCAAGGATTGGTGGAAACTACTCCCCCTCCCCAACCCAATCCCAACACTCCAAGGGCACCTCCCACAGTCGAAACAGGTGTTCACCACCTACTAGCCATGATGATTGAAGAGGTCAACTTGTAAACCCAATGAAATCAGTATGGTACCACCACTGAACTTGCTAACACATCAGCAGCATCCACATCTAAGACAGTCAACCTGCCTCTTCAGTTACCCCCATTCCCGCACCCCCTCGTACACAGGATTTCCAATAACTCCATGGCTAGAGTTGTAGTTAGCTATAGCATTGTTGATGATTTGGCCCAAACGCCCATCACCATGTCCGCTCTTGAGGTGCTTAAAATGTGCCCAACGCAACGGAAATCCTTACTAGCCGCCCTAGGGGGGGTAGACCCCTCTAACTCTAAGTTGATCACATTTGACATGGAGAACGGGGAACCACGCATGCCCTTGACCATCGCCTTCCAAATCCTGGTGTCCATATGGAATTTGGTTGTGCATCATTGCATAGTGTATGAGGGGGCATCCACATGCATTATGTCTACCTTGGTTTGGTAGAAACTTGGATCACCTATGATGCAACCATCCTCCACAACTCTGTGGGATTATGATGGACATCCCACGAAATCCCAAGGGATCCTCCCCCATGTTCCCATCACGTTAGCTGAGAAGATAGTGCTGATCGACATAGAAGTCGTCAATTCTCAACTAGACTACAACCTCCTCCTTAGAAGGAGTTACATGTATGCCATGAGAGCAATCGCATCAACTGTCTTCCATCTCATGATGTTCCCCCATGAAGGGAAGATTGTGACAGTTGATCAACTCACTTATCATGATCTGCAAGGGTTAACGACACCTGCCAACGTTATCCCTACCATCACCACCATTGAACCGCAAGGGGCGACCACACACACTAATGTCGTCCCTACAATCAACACCATGGTTGAAAACACACCAACCTCCCCATTGTTGAATGTGTGCCCTGGGTTGTTTGTTGATACCTCCATAATGGCTCCTTTCCCGTTAGTGTCCCCACCACTGACACAGAATGAAACTGCGGACTTGTGCATGGTCTCATCAAGCACCACGGCACCCAAACAACAACCACACCTGTAGCCCCAACCACAACCACAACATTGTCTATAGCCACAACACCAACAACATCCGCAACATCACTCACAGTAGCAAAATTACACGCAGCAGCCACGACAAGTCCCACCTTGTGCCGTCTGTGAGCAATAGGGCCATCCAACTCAGAATTGCCCTGAAATCCCAGTGATTCATGTGCATCTAGATGCCATGGATACAAACAAAAACATCCCTGTGGTTGAACTCCCAACCGCGCTAGTAGTCAGGAACAAGGCATTAAGTACAAACCATGCTTGCGCCCTTTATGGCTTGTATGGACATTACTCCCACCATTGCCAAGAGTTTCCTAAATTTCAAATGGCTCTCACTGAACTTTGTCACCATTCCCTTGAGTCTGAGATCACCTTAATTGAAGAAGTTCACCCACCACCTCCTTCGTTAGACACCATGTCCATTTACATGATGTCCAGTTCCATCGACCCTCTCATCTCCTCCTCCACTGACGGTCCATCAAACCTGTCTCTTCATTGATTTAGCAATGATGAGGAGATACTTGAAGCTCTGGCCACCTCGGAATACCCATGGGATGTTATGCACCATCACTCATTCTTCCTCCCGAAAGAACTAGTGTCGCAGTTTGACCAGTTTTCCATGGAGAGCAAAGATTTCATCCATGTGAAGGTAGACTGGTTCAAGAACCCAATACCAGTACTAGATGCCTTCAAAGAAGGGAATATGGAGAACATTTTTCCAACCATTAAAATCAACATCTCAACCAACTTTGAGATTGTTCAAGAAATCATGCTGGGGTCATCTTGCTCCCCGAAAGAGGTCGATGCCTACAAAGCTCTCTTCCAAGAATTCCGTGACATATTTTCCTGGTCTTACACCGAAATTCCTGGCCTAGATCCATCCATCATGGAACACCACATTGAAACATGGCATGATTTGTCTCCTGTATGCCAAAAGCAACGACCCATCCATCCATCGAAAGTGGCTGCGGTGAAAGATAAGATAAAGAAGTTGCACACATCCGACTTCATTTATCCCATTGCATACACCACTTAGGTTTCTAATCATATTCCCGTGAATAAAAAATAGGGTACTATTCATGTTTTCACAGACTTCCGCGACCTCAATGGGGCATGTTCCAAAGACAACTTCCCCACACCTTTCATCAATCAGATCATCGATGGGTGCGCTGAAAATGAGGTATTTTCCTTCATGGATGGTTTTTCCGGATATAACCAAATCCAAATCCAGAAAGAAGACCATTATAAGATGGAATTCACAACCCCATGGGGCACATTCTCTTATTGAGTCATGCCCTTTGGCCTAAAAAACACTGGAGCCACCTTCCAGTGCACCATGACATATTCTTTCCACGATTTAATTCACATCATCTTGTTCTACCTGGATGAACTTACCGCTTGATCACTGAAACAAGCACAACATATAGACAACTTGTGACAAGTCTTTTACGTTGCCGCAAGTATAAAATTCACCTCAATCCCCTCAAGTGCGTTTTTTGTGTCCCAGTAGGCCGTCTACTCAGATTCATCGTATCTTAGAAAGGGATAATAGTAGATCCTATCAAAGTTCAGGATATCCTTGATCTTCCTTCCCCAAAAACTCAGCACCAACTATAGAGCCTCTAAGGAAAGGCCAATTTCCTTCGCCGCTTTGCGCTAGAGTATGCAACAAAAGCTTACAGATTCATTTGCTTGCTCCACACAAAAATCCCCTTTGTTTTGGATAAGCAAGCACAAGAATCGTTTGATGCACTCAAACAAGCCCTGGCTTCTGCACCATTACTCTCAGCACCAGACTTCACTCGAGACTTCATCCTCTATG
The DNA here is from genome assembly GCA_001517045.1 of Pseudotsuga menziesii. NCBI lineage: Eukaryota > Viridiplantae > Streptophyta > Pinopsida > Pinales > Pinaceae > Pseudotsuga > Pseudotsuga menziesii. The sequence goes on from LPNX010423748.1 coordinate 14,012, forward strand.
TATCAGCTTTGGAGAATTCCATTGCTGGAGTCTTGGTCCAAGAAGATGATTCTTGCCATGAGCACGTGATTTACTACATCAGTCAGAAGTTATAGGACCTCCACTACAATATTCACCTGAGGAGAAATTGGCCCTTGATGTCGTCTTCTCAGCCCAGAAGTTGTGCCACTACATCATCACAAACCATACACATGTAGTGGTAGATTCAAACCCAATGCAGTACCTCTTAAGCTGTCGCCTTCTACAAGGTCGAGTAGCTAAGTGGGTAGTCATCCTCCAAGAATTCGACTTAGAGTTCGTATCCCCAAAAAGCACAAAGGCACTCGCACTGGCCACCCTCATGACCAACCTAACCCCATTAACCGCATCATCACCCCCCAAGGATGATCTCCTTGATGATTTCCTATTCGTCATATCCATGGATGACCCATGGTATGGGGACATCCTTCTTTATTTATGAACACAGAAGTTCGCAGCGCACTTAAACCGTGAGGATAGGAGACACATCCAACATCAAGTCATTTGCCACTTGCTGATTAGAGATGTTTTATATCGTCAAGGAATTGATACCATCCTATGTCATTACCTCACCCATGATGAGGATGAAACCATCCTCAATGACTGCCACAGTGGAGCTTGCGGTGGCCACCTTTCAAGCCTGGCAACCACCCAAAAGATTCTACGTGTCGGCTATTTTTGGCCCTCCATCTTCACTAATTGCATAGAGGCAGTCAAGCATTGCCACAGTTGTCAGCTCTTTTCCCTGAAGGCAACCCCCCTTGCACTGTTACACCCCGTAGTCACAGTCGGTCCCTTCTGCAAATGGGCAATCAACTTCATGACAATCATCCCCATTTTGACTAATGGTCATAAATAAATCATTATAGTAGTCGATTACTTCAACAAGTGGGCCGAGGCCATGCCCACATTTGATTTCAAAGCCGAAACCATAGCATGCTTCTTCTTTAACCATGTTATTTCATGATTTGGTGTTCCTAAAAAATTAGTCTCAGACCATGAAGCACACTTTCAAGTTGTCGTATGGGCTGATTTGTCAACCATGTTGAAGTTCGAACACCAGTACTCATCTTCCTACTACCCCCAAGGCAATGGCCAAGTGTAAGCAGTCAACAAAATCATCAAAACAATGCTCCAAAGGATGGTAGGAAATCATAAAACCAACTGGCATCACATGTTATTCTCTGCCCCATGGGCTTATCTCACATCCATCAAAACCACAACCAGTTTCACTCCTTTCTGCCTAGTACATGGTGTTTAATCATTACTCCCTATAGAGTTCCAAATCCCATCCCTTCACCTGGCGGTAGAACTCCTCCCTTATACTTTTCCTTTAGAAGAATGGCTCCTCCAACTCGAGCAAACCATAGAAGACCATTGAGCTTCCCTCCAAGCCATTGAAGTAGCAAAAACATGATCAAAGGTCCACTATGACTCCCATGTCCACCCTCGCACCTTCAACAAAGGCAATATGGTTCTATTCTATGACCAACCCAATGATAAATTGGGCAAAGGCAAGTTTGAATCAATGTGGTATGGCCCATACATCATCCACCGCTGCCTCAAAAAAGGGGCATACACCCTCATTGACTCTGATGGACAACTCTTGGAGAACCCCCTCAATGGGCTCTACCTCAATAAATTTTATGCTTAACATCACCAAGGAGTCACTTCATTTTCTTTTTTCTTGTTTTACAACATTTTTTAGCAGAAATCAAGGGAAACACCATCAGTTGCTAGTCCAAAGTCACTCAAAATCCATTCAAGATACCTCTCACATCTCCGGGCTCAAACCCTTTATCTCTTTATGAGACCATTGTCTCATGTTTAATAAGTCAATTTTGGGACAATTTCCCACTAGTCACCTCAATTTGCGAGCCATGACATGATGATGCAAGTGTCTACAGACCTGTACTTGTATCATAATCCCTGATCACAACTCATGCAAGTTTTCGGGCCACCTCTCATTAAGGAATGTAATTTTACTTTTATTTTTGTATTTACAATTGTCTTTTCCACTGCACCTTACGCGGACATCTGGACCATCGTCCACAAAACCCTTTATTTTTCTTTCATGTATTTGGCATATAAGTGCCCCTGGACTTGCACTTACATCACATGTAGTCAAGTTAGTCCACCACAACACACACACATGCTCTCTTGACCTCTGTTTGAGAGCCACCTCGGTTTGTGTGCCTTCTGCCACACTGACTCGCGAGCCTCTGCCACGATCTATCTCGTGCATGTATTGGTATGTTTGAGAGCCTTCTACTCCATCCATACTGTGCAGATGACCTTTGAACCTCTGTCCACCGTCCCGACATGGGGCACCTCCTGTGCCACTACAATCGGTTGACCATATTGGAGTTTCGTTTAATCTCTTTTTTGACTCCTTAAAACAATTAAAAGATTGCCGAGTGTAGCTCCTTCCTTTCTCGCTCACTAAAGTATAGGAAAGGGCATCTACATTGTCTCATTTACCTCCTTTTGTGGACCATGTAGACCAGTAAAATGAAAAGGACACCCTTGGCACACTCAAGCGAAGACTGTTACCCTCTGCATACTTTTATGCTTTCTCGAACAGAGGGGGTGCACTTTACAAAAAAGATCACCATGGGTTGTTGTTAAGCTCTTTTTTAGCCTTCTCATCAAGAAAATATTACTGAGCAAACTTGGTTTTGTTCATGCTCATAAAAGTATCTTAATGACCCTCCAGTCAGTATAGGTTTAACCTTTTCTATCCTAATTGGACTACCAATGGTAAAGAAGTCTCTCATTCCCTCCAGGATGGGCGAGCTCTCCTATGTTTTCTTTTATCCTTTTTCGAGCACAAGAGAATACCAATGAAAAAGATCCCCCATTGGAGTCTTCTTTGTGCTTTCAGACTCTCTAAAATTGAAAGCACCATCGAGCATTTACCTTCTTGGGCTCGCCAAAATCCACAAGATTGTACCATAACGGTGTCCCTAGACACCACCCCATAGAAAATAGTTTGGAAGCATTCCCCCGTTGGGCCGATTTTGTTCAAAGTCCTATGCAATGTGTCTTCCTTGGATACCATCAGTATCAAAAGTGTCTACCTCCTCCAAGTATTTCCCATCTGTAGTGATATCCCCAGTATTTCAGCTACGATCCTATTCCCATGAGTCAGTTTCATTTGCTTCTTGGCCCGCCCTATCGTCATACTCTGAAAAAAGAAAGTTTGAGTATCCATCCCCCTGCCCCTGTTCAAATATTTCCCTTCCCCCCCCCCTCCCCATTCAATGAGTCAGTCCATAGATTACTTCACACCTTCCAATTATCTCCCTCATGCTCCTGGTTAAGGAAACATCATTACCTTGGTTAGGGGTAGGTCCCCCTCTGTCGACGCCAACACACATATTCCAGAGGATAGACCCAGAGGTCCCTCTATCTTGGTTTCATTAACCTCATTGATGAGTTCCTTGGACCACTTGAGAGGAGTCCTTAGTGCCTCTCGAGATGGTTGTTTCTCACGTGCTCGACTTCAACTACATCATCGCACCATTGATATTTGTATAGGGTTTTGTCCATACAATATTTGGTCAAAGACCCCAGATGTCACCTAACTCTAGCACATTGGTGAGTCCACTTGAGGGACCTAAACAGGTTATGTCCCTTGTGATTTTCAGGTTACATTGGAGACAGTGTTCAGAAACCCCATCAGTGCTTCGATATACCTTTATGATTGATGCAGCATACTTGTACCACAGAGACTCTGACTCTCAATCAGCGAGTCCACATAGCTATGTACCATTCCAGATCTAGCAGACTGTCAGTCATGAAGATATAGAATTCCATGAGAATGCCATGGGTCCAATGTACCAGATCATCATTGTATTCAGCCTCACATGGAGGAAACCATTATTGTAACATCAGTTGTATATCATCGGCTCTTGTATTTTAGAGCATAGATTAAATTATTCTTTTGACATAGTCACAAGCATGGGGATGCCTGCCTCATCCATATACATGTAACACATTATTTGTATCTCACCCATTTATGGGAACCACATTAATACAAAAACCAAAAGCCACTATGCCCTAGCCCCGGAAGCACCATCTCTACACAGAAAATCCTATGATGTCCGTCAGCCATATGTTGAGCTCCTGCCCTCACACATTAGGGGTCAATTTGTTAACCCAAAAATCTCCCACTCAACTCTCAATGGGCTACACCACCCAAGGACACCATCTCACAACCCTCATATCACTCCATTAGACCCACACACCCTCAAAATAGCTAAAGGATGAAGAAAAGGACTTAAAAACCCCAAAAAGGAGCCCAAAATAGTCTTCTAGGAGCTAAAACCCCCCAAAAGGGGATAAAACCCTAAAAGGAGCTAAAGTTAGGGAGGAAGGGGCTAAAAGTCCAAAAAATGGGCTAAAGCCCTGACCAAGGGATTAAAACCCTAAAACCCCTTGAAAAAGATATAAAAGGAGGGTGGGGGGTCACTCTCAAACAACTTCTCCCTTGCATATTGTTATGCTACCCATGGATGCCTTGAGACACCTTTGCCTCTCAAGCCACCCACTCCCTCTCCTCCATTTCCATTAAGCCAAAGCTCCCCTTCCAAGAGAGGTGCTTCCACAAGCTAGGGCATGGTGGCCCATTTCCACCAGATAGGGCATGGTGGCCCATTTCCACCAGAGAAGGTATAGCTTGTCTTTCATGTCTTGTTTATTTTTTTTCTTTGCTTTCTAACCCTTGTTTCCATTTGCAGGTTTTATGTTTAACATTGTTTTGCAGGTTTTACTATAGATGAGGATTTATTTGCAGGTCTTTGGAGGTGGAACCCTTACTTGTGTTTGCAGAGGGGTTCACCATTGCTTCTCTCTTCTTTTTGTTCATATCTTAGTTTACTATTCTATTCATTTCCATTTCCATTTTTTATTTTTACATTTACCCACTGCAGGAACCTACCCTTCTGTCCTATAGACATAAGGGAGCCATTCCTGCCCTTGTAGCAAGGAGAAATCCCTGCTACAGCGCTTGCTTAGGTCCTGCTTTCAATAATGTGGCTGAATATAGGGCTATCATTGAGCTTCTATGGGATGCTTTGTCACATGGTATCACTCAGCTGGAAGTCCGACTGGACTCTCAACTGGTGGTTTCCCAGCTCAATTGGGCTTATCAGGTGCGGAACCCTATTCTATTGCGTTATTTTATGCAAGTTAGGTTATTGGAAATAAATTTTGAGTTCATTACATTCAATCATATTCCAGGGAATCAAAATTCATTAACTGATGCATACGCTAATTACATCTTGGATTGGCATTTAACACATTTTACATACAAGTATACAGAAAACACATAAAAAACATTCGTAAATAAACCGACAAAATATATATATATGTGAATATTTGTCCATATATATAGGTCGAGTCTCTGATCCTCAGATCCAGTCATAACTGTATAATATACAAAAAATATACAAAATATGGATCAAAGTCCGTCAAATTCTCCTAGATCTAAGTTGGACCACCGTGGTCCCCCCGGTCACCCTGCACTCTGGTTTCTTCAGCCTCCACGACTTCAGTAGCCTCAACAGCATCTATATATACCAGTACTACTATGGCTACCCGCCTCAGAAGGCGTATCCAGACAGGTGGTACACCAACCACAAACTCCTACATGATGGATGGGATGTGCTCAATCCGTAAGGTAGGTACTCTCTGGGTAAGCTTGGCCAGCTTCCCCTCAAGAACCCTAATCAAGCCCTGTTATTCTCCCAAGACAAGACGCACATACATGCGTGGATTCCCTTCAGGGTGAACTGGTCCAATATCTTCATTTTGAAATTTTAAAAGGATTAGAACTCTTATACATATGTATATATATATATATATCTATATTTAAAATTCATAAAAAATTTAAAATTTTGAAAATAAAAATTACCTAACTCTCCCCATGCTCCTCCTCGAGGGAGGACGAGGTCAGTATCACCACGAAAATCCATTCTAGCATATGGAAACTGCTCCAAGGTTGGCAAATGTCGCTCCCACCAAAAGTAGAAGTCATCATCATAAACACTCTGCATCGATCCACCACCTCCCTGGCAGAGGAAAATATCTCACAACCTACTCAACCTATGATGACGAGGAGAAAGAACTAGTAGTGGAACTGTAGGACTCAATCCTAGTACTCTCTCAAAGAAGAAGGCTACTAGTATGCTGGAGTAACCAAAATTCTTCCTCCTACCTTTTTTGCAGTCAGAGAGCTATTTTCTCATAATCAGGATCACTCCTAAGCACCAGTCATATAGGGCTCCCTGCATACAATTTACTGCTAGTCTCATCTGGTTCCAAGTTGCAAGGTGAAGTGATGATGACCCTAAAAACCTCACTATAGTGCTCGCCAACAGCTGTAAAAGAAAGTTGCGAATGTGAACAATAGGAATGTAGCTACCCGTCTTTTGTGTGCCTGGCTCACAGTATATATCAATATAGTTCTATACACTTAGAGGGTCATCGACTCTGCCAATTACTTCCAAGTTCACCGGAGCTCCCCATCGTGATAAAACAACAATAAAATAGACATCCTCCTAAGTTGATCAGATCCCGGGGGCGAGCCCAGAAAGTCATCGAACCTGCTCGAAACATTCGGGACCAATAGGATCATTTTTCTGACGTTAGTGCAAGTGAACATGAGCATAATATAAGTGTGTAACATAGAATCATCCACATGAAAATGAAAAATCATTCAAGCACATTAGGGACACGATTTGATTACGGAGTTCACCAGATCTCCTGGCTACGTCTCCGGGCCTACTCCAAAATAGAGTGACCAATCCATTTTGAATATGCACAAATACATAAGATACATCACAATGGATTCACCTGCAGAGTCTTCATCATCTGTTCGTCTCTACCGCCACACCATAACTGCCTCTAATGGGTCACATAAGTGCACAAGATATAGGACTCAATCGAAGATTGCAGAAATCAAGCAAGAAAATGCCTGCCTCCTTTGTCTTGAGAAGTTTCCAAACTTGGACATGAAGATATTTTCCCAATGTATCCAATCACACTCTTTCAATTGACTCTACGAGCCACGAACCTCGAGCGGATCAAAGACTTGCATAATGTTTCAAATCACACTCTTTCAACTGACTCTACGAGCCACGAACCTCGAGCTATGCCACACGATCTTCTGCAGGATAGTCTCAATAGATGACAATATGTTTGCATGACAAGTGCATCAATAAAACCAAAGTCACACTCTTACCAACCAATCCCTTCACCTTTGTCCTTCGGGATGAGAGTGTAGATGGTCGCTACTTGCCTTCAAATGCAAATTGAAATGTTTCCTCCTCAAACTGACTCTACTTCTTTGTCTCCTATGCTGGATCACCTTCAGACATGATGGAGCCATGCTTGCTCTCTGAGCTAGAACTACAAGGTTGGAGCCTCTCCATGAGCTTCTCTAATGGAGACCCCCAATGGGGCCTCTCAGATTCTTGCTTCCTCTATGGGCTACATCTCTCCAAACTTGAGCTCCCTTCAAATGCACATGACAAGTGCTTAAA
>LPNX010423748.1:21942-44250 GCA_001517045.1 Pseudotsuga menziesii
CAAAAATGCATGCATGCTAGTCATCATTCCACTTCATCATGCCATGTCACCATGCCACATCATCATGCCATGTCATCATGCCACATCAGCATGCCATGTCATCATACCACATCATCATGCCATTTAGCATGCCATGTCTTCATGCCATATCATCATGCCACATCATCATGCCATGTCATTATAATGCACTTTTTGACTACCATGTGGCAGCTTGAGGGATTTCCACGTGGCACTTTAGCCAAAATTTTCCCTGTTGGGGCCAAACTTCAAAATGCAATATCTTTTGCATCTGGAGTCCGTTTGACACGTCATTTGCACCGTTGGAATTGGATTGAAGAGCGCTTCGACATGGTGCTATTTTTGTTGCAATAAAAGGATTTTGAAAATTGGCCTTTTTAGATCCTCCCGGATCATTAAATAGACATCCTCAGAAGTAATCTCCAAAGACTCACCTTGAAGGTCAAACATGCCCAAATCATGATCCCAATAATTTATCAAGAACTCCAAGAGGTGGACATTGGCGGCCCGCATAGGTGAGGTACAGAAAAACTTCAATAACCCACTTTGACATAAAACATTCACTGTGGGTGCATCTTGAAGAGCTTCTTGGTCCATGTCTTCATGTTCTCGCACCCTCCACTCAAGCACCATCTTTCAATCTAATAACCAAGCAATTGCCAATCATCAGATTCATACAAAATTTGAAATTTTTGACCCTACATATTCTTTTTTCACCTCATGCAGCATGCACAACTGTCTTTTAAGGCAAGCCGCGTACTGTATGCGATTGTCTTTCAGGAAACCCACATACAAAACACGTGTACGCAACTTTTAATATACCAAACCTGCATACACAGTGTTGCTTTTTTGAAGGCATTTAAAAACATGAAAATAGGGCTCAATTTTGACAATTGCTTGGATCAAATGAAAGAGCATGGAGTGTAGTTTTACCAGAAACTTGCGGATTTGGGAATGGTCCACCGGATTGTCCACACCGAGCAATCGAAGGTAGAGGTGAAAACTTGTCTCTTTTGGTTAAAAAATAAAATGGTAAGTTTTTATTTATGTTTTGAACTATTTATAGAAAATTTATTTTTCAAGTGGGTTTTTCCCTATAGTTCATAATTTTTAAAACTAATACCATATCTTTTCTTCCATGTGACAGGTTTATCATCATTTTTAAGGTGTTTTTGCTCATATAGGATGGTTTTTTGTTGTTTCACATGCATTCTGCATTTATACCTATTCCATATTAAACCTAGCATTAACATTTTGACCACAGACTGTGGTATTTTTAACCATTATCTCCTTGTCTTTACCATTGTTCTTCCATGGATAAGGATTTCCTCCCATGAGTATCCTCATTTAGAACCTATTTTGTCTTTCGATACTCATGGTGCAGCTGTCTTAGGTCCAGGGGAATCTTTTTAGCTATTTTTCATGCCAAATTGAGCCTCATTTTGGCCTCTTTTTACAAGCTATCCCTTTATAGGACTCCCCACCCTTATGGAGTTTCTTTAGGCCCAGGTTTAACTCCTTAAAACAGACTTGAATGCTGAGTAAAATTGTCCATTCAAGCTTGTTAAGCTTACGTGAATGGGCATCCACATTGGTGGTAGGTTATCTCTTTCTCGGACCATGTGGAATAATACGAGAAAGGATCACTCTCTTTTCTACGGAATTGAGAAGAGTATTCTCAGGTATAGGTTTATCACTTTTCCGGACCCGAGGGACTAAACCTATGGAAAAGGAACTCCCGGTATGAGCTTAGTTTTCTCTTTTTCGTGCTCTAGACCTAAACATGCAAAAGATTCTGAGTGTACTTTGTGTCTTTGTCATGCTTGTTAAACACTAAGAACAAAGCATCGAGTTTATTGTTGTAAGCCCCATTTCTCGTACTCAAATGGATCTTTCCGAGTGATCTTGCTTTCCTTCACACTCGTTAAAATCAATCTATATGCTGCTCTTGAAGGAGCGTTTGGTAGGTGGGAATTTAACCTTTTCGAACCTCCCTAACTAAGTATGAAAAAATTTCACCTTTTATTCTATGGAAGTTAAGAGAGTTCTTCTCTGGTATGTTTTATACTTTTTCGGCCTCAGGAGACTAAATTGGATGAAAAAGGACCCCCTTGGAGTCTTCTTTGGAGTTTTCAAACTCTCTAAATATGAAAACACCGAGTGAGCATGTACTAGTTCGAGCTCATAAAATCCATGAATCAGTGACACTATCAAGCATTATTCCCTCTTCTCTTCAAGCTCTTCAAAAAATGAAGAGAGATCGGAGTTGACTTTCCTGGACTCATTAAAATTTAACAGGGAAGGTAAGGAAGAATTTTTCTTTTGGTTCTCAGTTAGTGGCATCATGTCATCCTTGAACAAAGCACTCTCTATTTTTTTTTATACTCATGTCTCAGTGTTCACTTTTTAGTTCAGCTATTACTTCAAGTTTCTTACTCCTCCTCTTGTTATTTCTACCTGGGGAATCTGATCATGTCTCCTACATGATAGATAAGTCTAGTTGTACTATTTGTAAAGTTAAAAGATTCCTTGGGTCATCTCTGTGTCGTGCTCACTATTCAAGGACTTAACCCTGTTTCTGATCTATGTCCTGATTCCATCTTTGTTGTATCTATTACTACTTGTGTCTCCCTTCCTTTACCCAGTTCCTAGTCACTCTTGTGATCCATTGGAGGATCTATTGCCTTCCTTATCATGGTATGGTTCTGCATCAACACTTCCTGACGAAAAAGACCTAGAGTTTTGATGATCGTACCTCAATATTCACTTTCATTATTGGTGAATTACTTTGCTTCGGTTATTGATTATCACCTATTTATTGACAATCTGGTGAATCCACTCCATGTTCGACTTCAATAACATCTATTCACATGGCTTGGATTGTACTAGTTCTTTGGGATTGTTTATGAAGACCTTAGTTTCACATCCATGGACTAAGTTACGCAATATTATGTTTTGGTTACTTACATAGCTTCCAGATCTTTGAAGATTCATTATTATTGTATATTGTGGCTTCGATCCACCTTTGTAATATATGTGGTCTTGTGACCGTACTATATTATGTACTCAAATATTGTAAAGGAGCTAGTGTTCCAGTATATTGAACATAGCATCCTCAGATATGACTTTGTATATGACATTATTATGTATTTGTTTTAGGTACTACCTCTGCTCCATTGGACTTCTGAGTTCTCCAAAGATAATGATTATAATGTATTTAATCCATCGCTTCCCTCTAAACTCACACATTAGGGGGCATTTGTTATCAACCCAAATGGCACTTCTCCATCCGAGTGCCGACAATTCCTTATGTTGGTACACAAAAGGACATTTTAGGATTGAAGTTTTCCAAAAGTACTTGAGATGCATTTATCCTTCAACCAGCTTGCCATTTTATTTTTCTAAGTGTATATTGGCGTACGCGACTATCTCCATTGAAACTCGCATACATACGCAACTATTCTCATTGACAACTCGCATACTGTACATGACTATCTCCATTACAACCCGTGTACAGATCTATACACGGGTTTTCGTTAAGAGAGTCGCGTGTCATACGTGGGTTTCCTATATTAATAGTCACGTACATCTCCATTCAAAATTAAAAAATATAAAACATGATTAATGGAGATTAGTTGGTCCTTAATCATCAACTACCCCAACCATCTCAACCTCCTCAACCTTTGAAACTACTCTATTTCCCAAAGTATAAAAAGAGGCCTTCGGGAGCAAAGTTATGCTAGTGGTATATCTTCAGAAGTCTTGGAGCAGCAGAACTCAAAGTCCTTTGGTTGCAGAGGAGTCCTTGTCTTAGGCATTGGGTTGTACACTTATCTCATTCACTGATTGTTAATAAAGAGAATTCTTCTTCCAACATCGTGTTGAGTCTCTTTCATGTATTAGGGTTTGATGAATATATTTGATTAAGCACTATATATGTTGTTTATCTAACCTGTTATATATACATGTATAAGATTTTACATGGAGAATTTGCTCTTTGCAGGTGAAGGAGGTGCATCCTTGAAAGCTTTGGAGAGAAGCAGAGAAGAAGAAGATAAGGCTTGGATCAACCATCGGTAATCGGGTGAGTCCAATATTTCTTCCTATTTCCTTTATGTACTTAGCTAAATCTAATTGTCTGCAAGTTTTAGAAGTAACTTGGTAACCCTAGACCCTAGGTTATAAGGGTGTTTATTCCTGAACAATAGGAGGAATAAGTCAAAGATATGGAATCTCCTTGAAAAGGAAGAACAAGTGGAATACATGAACCCTCCTCGAACAAAGGGGGTGGAGGTTGATAATATGGACCCCCCTGAAAAATGTGGAGTGATGATGAGAGTGACATCGATGATGGGATCACAATGATGCTCCAGCATGGAAGAGGCCTAATGCGCCTGAAGATGCTGACAAGGCCCAAAATTCACTTGTGGACGATAGTATCCTCTCTTTAGGATGGCAGGTATAACACTCTATTCATGAGATTTCTCCTTATTAGCTAAGGATGGACCTACAGATATTATTCTCACATGGAGAGTACCCACATTCACTTGTGGACAATAGTATCCTCTCTTGAGGATGGCAGGTATAGCACTCTGTTCATGAGAGTGGTCCTTACTAGATAAGGATGGCCCTGCAAATATTACTCTCGTGGAGAGTACCTGCATTCATTTATGGATACCATAGTATAACATGCACTTGTGAATGGTCCTAGCCTTCATGCTGGGGATGTGCTACGATGAGTCCTCATAGACTATAGGGTCGATACATAGGTACGATTGAGATATTATTTGAAGATGTTACTCTCACATAGAGAGTACCCACATTTGGTTGTGGAAACCATAGAATAACACTCGCTCAGGAGTGGTCCTAACCTTAGTGGTATGGATGCTCTACAATGAGTTCTCACGGAAAACAAGACTGACATTTTGTATGTAGTCGAGATCTACTCTGTAGACGATACTCTTGTATGGAGAGTATTGCTACATTCATATGTAGATACCATATAATAACACTCTCCTAGGACTGGTCCTAACCTTAGTGGTATGGATGCTCTACGATGAGTTCTCACAAATGGCAGGACTGACATTTTGTATGTAGTCAAGATCTACTCTACAGATGATACTCTTGTATGGAGAGTATTCGTACATTCATATGTAGATACCATAGAATAAAACTTGCTCACGAGTGGTCCTAACCTTTTTGGTATGGACTCTCTATGATGAGTCCTCATGAACATCGTAGTATAAGACTCACTTGGGAGTGGTCCTAAACTATGTGGTATGGATGTTCTACTATGGGTCGACATTGTGTATGCAGTCAATATTTTCTATGCAGACAATACTCTTTCTTGGAAGAGTATGCCTACATGTAAGTATAGGTACTATATTATAACACTCACTTGGGATTGGTCCTAACCTATGTGGTATGGATTTTCTATGATGGGATAACATTGTGGATGCAGTTGAGATCTTCTCTGCATAAAATAAACTTTCCTAGAAGAGTATGCCTATGCGTAAGTGTATATACCATAGCGTAACACTCACTTGGGAGTGGTCCTAACCTATGTGGTATGGATGTTCTACAATGGGCCGACATTATGTATGCGGTCACAATCTACTATGCAAACATTACTCTTTATTGGAAGAGTATTCTTAGATGTAAGTGTAAATACTATAGTATAACACTCAGTTGGAAGTGGTCCTAACCTGTGTGGTATGGATGGTCTACAATTAGTCCTCACGGACGATAGGGCCATCATTGGGTGTGGTCAATATCTACATTTAGTTGTAGATGATTCAACTGATCGATTTCATGGATCATGCTGATGGAGGATTGCATAATCCTTGGAATTATGTCCTAAAGTGATCGATATTAATCATCCCACAAATAGATCATGTATATTGCAGGTAGCATGGAGGGGAAGGATCAAGTAGACTGAAGTACATCAGCAAAGGGTCATGTAGATTTAAGTGCGGCTGCAAAGGATCAAGAAGGATCAAAGTATTATTGCAAAGGATAGAATGGATCGAAGTGCTGTTGCAAAAGGATCGAAGAGCTACTACAAGGGATAGATAAGATCGAAAGGCTGTTGCAGAAGATCAAAGTGCTACTACAAAGGATCAAGAATATTGAAGTGTTACTACAAATGATCAAAGTACTGCAAAGTATCATAAGATGAAGTGCTGCTGTAAAGGATCATAAGATCAAAGTGCTATTGAAAAGGATTAGAAGATCGAAGGACCATTGCAAAGTATTAGAATATCAAAGTGTTTCTTTGAAGGATTGAAATATCAAAGAGTTGCTACAAACGGATCAAGTGATTGTGTGTTGCTGAAGATGAAGACATTGAAGAGTAATTGTTCTAGTTACTGATGAATGTTGAAAAATTCCGATGACGTATAGATGTATAACCTCGATGATGTTGCAGATATTGTGTCTCTTTTCTCCTATGTTCTATGATGATGTTGTCATTAGAATAATCTTATCATTAAGGGCGGGTGTTGAATATTGTAACTTCAAAGGATATTCTAAATTTATTTTACTAATGTAACCCAAGGGAGATGTTATTATACCTCTAGCGAGGTGTTAGTATTGTAATTGGTCATCATAGAGTCATTAGTTAAAGCCTCCATTATAAGTTGGGTCAGTAGTACCCTAATGAATATAATATAATATTGTATTGAGTCTTCCTAAGTGAAGTTTGCCAACTTAGTTAAGTGGGGTTGGCTTGTTAGGTTAAACGTCAAGTGACGAAAACAGTATAAATAGAGGAGATGTGTTCCTCATTTAAAAACACACTCACTTGTGTACAATGTATAGGATATATATATATATATATAGACTAGAGGGAGGCACACCTATCTGGGGTCTTGTCTTGTACTTTTTATACATCTTATACAAAGGAAGTTTTGCTAGTTTTTCTTCCCCGTAAAGGTTTCCCAGGATATATATTTGTATTCTTTTGTGTGGTTGTGCTTGTCTATATTTTAGTGATCTTTTAGTTATGGTTATGCTTTTATGATGCTAAATTTTATCAGATCTGATATAAACATTAAAAACTTAACATTCTCAACTATCAAATTCTAGCTAATTAGCTCCAAAGAAAACACTCTAACAGTGAAAAATGCAGGTAGCATATAGGGTTGATGAACAAACCCATATAATCTTATCATTGTACCTTGCTCAAATAGGAATTAGTCTCCTATTATCTTTTCAAGAGAGAACTGTAACATTTCCTTTCTCTGTGGTAACACCCAGGGAAATTTCTTTTGAAAGAATGCACTGTAAACCTATGGCATAAGAAAATTCATGAAATTGTTGTAATCCCTATTCATTTCTTCTGTAAGTTCCATTTCAGGGAGCTGCAAGTTTTCTTCATTGAATTATAGGAACATATTAAGAATATAGGACTGGAATATGAAGCACCTTATTTTGTGGAAGTCTACTAGCTGAGAATGACTATTCTCAGCTAGAAACTCATCAAATTTAAGGCATGATGACTTGACTGACTGACTTGACTGTTCAGACTCAATTTAACCAGTGCTAAGGGTAAACAACAGAATAATTAAAGGCTTTGTAACATACTTTCCTATATCCAACCCTAAAAATTGGCTTATAAGGGTTTTGACACACTAAGTTTCTTCATTGAAAAAACTTGAATAAATAGGGAAAGTATGGTTTTGCAATTGGATATCAGGTTTGAAACAAATCTTGAAGAAATATTACTTCTTTTCAATGGTAGAATCTCTAAAAAATGAGATAATGCTTTATTCATTATATTATTTGGAAACCTGAGTGAACTCAATAGGAACATATAATGTTTTTCTGATAACCAAAGGGATAACTAGACATGGGATTTTAGACTTAGTAGCATCCATAATTATCCTCTCAGAAGAGGATTAATTACAAGCACACCAGTCGACAAACTAAGGACAATTTAGGATTTGGTATGTGGAAAAATAATGAAAGTATGACCTGAAAACACTATGAACCTATGTCCCCTATTCTTTAAGGAGTCTTAATTTATTTTTAGTAGTATCTATTGGACCATTTATTAGTATTGTCTCAAAAAAAATTGAGTCCTTATCCTCAAAAATCTCTTGAATCTTTTGATACTCCAAGTTCAGGGATTCTATCTCGTCTACCCCAAGCATTTAAATACTTGATCAGTGAGGATAAGTGGCCTACCTGGTCTGTTGACAAGTGGTCCAAGGATTTTGTCTGAGCTGGTCACTTCCGCATAGTCCTGGGCTTTCTCTTTCCAATGCACAAATAAAAAAATGACCTAATTCCACATGCATGTACTTTTATACTATTTTTTCTTTCATATCATTCATGCATCTTGTTTAGAAAAAATATCTCCCATCCGTTGAGTCTGTATCCTTCATATTGAGCCGTTAATATTTATCATTGTTTAAGCCACCTATCCTCATTCTCTGCTATGCTTCCTTCCCTAATATCTTTGCAAATTACAGCTGCAGATTGAATTATGGCCATAGATCTATCCCCTAATTGATCTTCACCATCAATTATGTTCATGTCTACCCAATTTCATTGATTTTGCCTTCAACTTCGAGTGTGCATGTTTAACTAGTGTAATGGTTATAAGACATAGACATTTTTCAGATTGAATTTGCACCCTTGATTTCATACACCCTTTAGTTCATTCTACAATCTTACCAAATTTATTCTTCCCTGCACCTTTGATCAGCAGAATAATTGTCATCCATTGATCTTGATCATGTCTTAATCTAAGCCATTGAACAACACAGTCCCTACCACATTTCGTTGAGTCCCAATATTTTATTCTCCTGTACACTTTCCCATGCGCGGAATTTATCCTGACCGATGATCTAGATCTAGGTTTAATCTGAGTCATCGAAACATGAGGCTCCTACCCGATTCTGCATATTTCCAACATAACGTACCCTGCACTTATTCACATAACATAATCTATTAGAATCGTAGATCAGAAACCTCCTTAAATCTTCGTCGTTCAATATTACTAGTCCTACCAAATTCCAAAAATCTTAAAAGTTCATTTGTTTATACATGTTCTATTAGTGGAATTAATACCCACCATAGATCTCTTTTACCCCTAGATATACACCATTGAAATGTGTGGGCTCTAAACAATTTTGTTGAGTTTTAAATTTTGTTTCCTCATGCAAGTTCTCGTAGCATAATCCACCTCCACTCTAGATCTCCTTCATCCTCTAATCCCACCATTGAAAAATGAGGGACCTACAAAATTCCGTTGATGTGAGAATTTTATTCCTCCTTGCATGTTCAACCAGAAAAACTTCTAATGGACGTAGATATCTCTCCACATGTTGATCTGACGGCTAATTTCATCTGCAAGTTAACATCATTCCGCAGGTAATATATATATTTTTTAAATTGTGCATCTTACCTCTATGGATTTAGCTGTGGCCATTGATCTTCCCTGCCTTAGATATTTACCATTGTTTTCTACCACAACATAACTCTGAAGTGGATTTTTCATACTTGGCTTATTTGCAAGGTCGTGCTTAGGAATTTTTCCTCATTTTACATTTCAAACCTAATAATAAATCCTTCAAAACATTCAAAACCCCCTATGCACACCTCTAGGTCATATGATAGACAATTTTAAACCTCATCTTTCATATTCTCTAGTGTAACCCCTTCCAACTCATTAGCCCAAAAATGGCACTAATAGCTGGCTCCAATTGGGGATGCTATCCTCCCTGCAAGGTAGGAAAGGAAACGTAGACTAATTCCTGACTCAAAAAACTTCAAACTTCATGCATCTATTTTTTTTTCTTTTGAAAATAAAAATAAAAATAAATATAAAGAAACATGGTTACCCCTCAAGATATTAGGGCCTTCTCTGTGGGCTTCAAATATTTTGGCTCACCATATGTACTGATTCAAACATAAATAAATATATGCAGTCTATGGTACAAAAATTACCTTCTATCCTCAAGACATGTAATGTTTTAGAAATCATCCATTTATAGGGCCTCCTTTAAGCTGAGACCCATCCCGATGATGCAAAATTAATGAATTATCTCCCATGTATGACATAACAATGTATGGACCTACTGTCATATGATCAAACTTTCCATGTTTATCTTCCTTAGTAGAATCCCACTTCAAGACCAAATCATCAATATGGAACTGTTCTTCTTTAACTTTCCTATCAAAAGTATTCTTCATTTTCTTGATGTATTTGTACTTTATCATAGGATTTATCCCTCATTTCATTCAGTTCTATTATTTTGTTTATCCTTCTTTGCATATGATTTGGCTCATCCTCCTGCTCTTGCAAAAGCTTCATGACAGGAAAACCCAAAGATGCTGGAAAAAATACTTCATCCTCATAAACCAATTGAAATGGTGACATTCCAATTTCTTTTTTTGTGCTAATCATGTCATCCCACAAAGCATATTTCAGATTTGTATGCCAGGCCCTTTTGTTTTCTTCCAACAAATTTTTAATTATACTTACCAAGCTCTTATTAGAAGATTCTGCAGTCCATTTCCTTGTGGGTAATAAGAAGTTGAATGATTCATATTGATGTGATACTTATGACATAAACTTATCATTCTCTTTGATTTGAAAGCATGTGTATTATCTGTTACAATTCTCCTTGGACAACCAAATATGGCCACAATGTTATTTTGTAGAAAGTCCATAATCACAAAATCAGTATCTCTCCTTGTGGGTATGGCTTCAATCCATTTTGTAAAGTAATCTATTGTTGTCAAAATCATTCTATGTTGACCTAAAAAAATTTGGTTAATTTCCCCATTGAAATCTAACCCCCACTGCTGAAAGGGTGCCTCTATTGAAATTGGATTAACAAGGAGTGGAACCAGGTTCCTCTTACCATAAAAAATATGACATTGATGACATGTAATGATCTCCTTATAGACATCAGAAAACATAGAAGGCCAGTAAAAACCAACTCTCAGAATTTTATTAGATTTCACCTTCCAGGAGTGATGTCCTCCACAATATCCTTTATGAAATTATTTCATTGTTTGTTGAGCTTCATTTTCCAATAGGAAATTTAACAACACAACACTAGGGTCCTTCTAGTATAGGTATTGATTCATAATGTAGAACTTTGTAGCCTTCAATTTTATAAATATAGCTCTAGTTTTGCTCAACCCTGCAGGAGCTTGTAAATTTTGCAGCACATATATGATATCATTGTACCATGGAGAAAGATAAAAATATGGAAATACCTGTAATCATACATAAAGTTGATTTGAATGATTAGACAAGAATTTGAACTCTAGAGACTCACAATTATAATCTCTCATTAGTTTGGCAAGTCCTTGTCCTTTAATCAACTTTGTAGGATTGATTTCAAGATCATACCCCAAAAGTAAAGCAATCCACTTTTCCCTTTTACCATCTGGATATGGTTGAGTGAGGATGCTCTTTACCACATTACTTGGGACATATGCAATAATATGTGAATGGAGAATATACACTTTGAAATCTTTCAAATATTTCACCAAAGCATAGGTTTGTTTTTCCATGATATCATATTTTATCTCTCCATCCCTCCACCTTGTTCAAGAAAGAAATATGATGCTCATCATTCTGGTTATTTTTCTACAGTATTACTCCAATTATAGTATGCTCATATGCATAATAAAATACAAGGAAAACCTTTGGAAAATATGGACTCACCAAAACTGGGGTTTTAGTGATGGCCTTTTTTATATATTTAAAGGATTTCCTAGCATTCGTTGTCCATTTTAATTCATTTTGTTTGTTCAGCATATTGGTGATGTTTCTCATTATTTTAGCAAATCTTGGAATGAATCTCATCATAAAATTTACCAATCCAATAAATGACTGCACCTCTTTATTACTCCTAGACTCTTCAACCTTTAAAATTGCATTGACTCTTTCTTAATCAATTTTAATTCCGTATTTTGAAATGATATTTCCTAGTAGTTTTCCTTCTTCCAATGTGAAATTAGATTTCTTGGGATTGAGTGAGATACCATACTTTCTGCATTTCACAAAAACCCTTGTGCAAATGTTTAACATGTTCCCTGTCATGCCTGGAATAAACAGTTATATCATCCATGTAAACACCTACAAACTTATCTTTCTCTTTTGTAAAATAAATATCCATGGCACACCGAAATGTAGCCCCTGCATTCATCAAACCAAAGGGCATCTTGGCATAGATGAATATACCCCATGGTGTAGTAAACAAAGTTTTATCTTGGTCCTCAAGAAGCACCTTGATTTGGTTATAACTTGAGAATCCATCCATAGTAGAAATCCTCTCAGCTCCTACTATGTTTTACAGAATGTGATCCATCTTTGGTAAAGGGTAATTGTATTTTAATGAAAATTTGTTAAGATTTCTAAAATCCACACAAAGTCTGATTTCACCGTTCTTCTTTCTAACATGTCCTAAGTTAGGTACCCACTTAGAAAATCTCAGAGTTACAATAATTGTGGCATTGAAATTTTTTTTTATTTCTTTCTCTATCAGATGCAACAATATGGGGTGTATTCTTCTCAACTTGTGTCTAAATGGGTTTTCTCCAAGTTTTATTGGGATAGTATGTTGTATGATAGAAGTATCATACTCCTTTAGGTCTTCATAGCTCCAGGAAAATACATCTATGTATTTCTTCATCATATTTATATGCTCATATTTTTCTTTTGTAGGTAAATTATTGGATACTTTTATAACCCGGGGTGTTTCTTCAGTGCCTATATTTTGATCTTCAACAACATTATCAACATGATGAAATTTGGGATCCTTTGCAACATCATTTTGGTAAAACATATTTTCTAGGGGAATCAAACCTCTTGGAATAAAATTTACTTTTCAACTGAATTATGTCCTTTCCCCTATCATATTTTTCAATTTTTCATTTTCATCTTTTTCATCTTCAGTATGTACATAATATTGTAAGTTCTATAAATTTTTGTTCTCTGTATCAATCTGAGTATTTACAAATTCATCAAACATCTCTAGAAATCTATTTATATGCACGTCATCATAAAAAATGTGCCAATATTTGGAGTT
This sequence comes from Pseudotsuga menziesii, assembly GCA_001517045.1. Taxonomy (NCBI): domain Eukaryota; kingdom Viridiplantae; phylum Streptophyta; class Pinopsida; order Pinales; family Pinaceae; genus Pseudotsuga; species Pseudotsuga menziesii. Next base: position 35,016 of record LPNX010423748.1, read on the forward strand.
GTCTGGTATAGAAGGTCTATTTACAACTTGGACTTTATACTTTTTTTTCTGAGAATAAAGGGGAGTTTTGAAATTACCAGCAGTTGTAGCCAAAGAATCCGCTACTTGATTCTCAAATCTGGGGACCACTCTGATTTTATGCTCTGTAAAATAATTTCCAAACATGTCCCAAACTTCATTCATGTAGGATCTCATCCTAGGATGTTTTGTTTGGTAACTAGCATTCACCTGGTTTATTACAAGTTATGAATCACCAAATACTTCTATTCTTTTTGCCCCTGTATCCTTCAAATCATTCAAACTACGTAGCAAAGCTTCATACTACGCCACATTATTAGTACATTCAAAAGTCAATTTATGAGATAAAGATTTAAAATATCTGATTGGAGACATAATGTAAACACTAGCACCAAACCCATTCTTATTTATGGACCCATCAAAATACATAGTCCACAACCCTTCTTCATTCTGTTTCTTTTCCAAAACTTCTTGTTTTTCAGCAAATTCCTTATTCTCCTTTAACTCTATTTGTATAGGAATTTCATGATCAATGTGAGGGCCATCATTTAAAAATAGAGAGGATCCTAAATCAAAATCAACAACATAAATAGGATGATTTTTAGGATTATCTTAACTGCTGACCACATAGGCTAACCTCTTCTCACTATATAGTATTCTGCTTCCTACAAACAAAGGTATAGTGGCATATAGCATATCCATTTGCATAGTTCCTTTCAATTTTGATGCCTAAGATCTTGACAACATCATGCAAAACTTGGGATAAATTTCATCTACTACAACATCCATAACAATGCTCTTATATGGAAGTTGTGTAAGGTTCATCACCATATCTTTTATCAATCCCAGACATCTTACTTTCCTAGAATCAAAAGAATATAGGACTTTGTAAGGCCTAGTAATCTCCAATTGCATACTTTCTACTACCACCCTTGGCATAGGATACTGAGATGCACCAGAATCTAGCATGGCATTGTGCAATATCATATCGTGTACATTAAGACTTAGATAAAATGGAGGGACTTCCTCATCATCTATTTCTTCAATTTTAGGCCCAAGGACAATAGTGGGGGCATCATCTGTGACTTCTAAAATATCTGGGTGATCATCACCCTGATTCTTAACCATTTTTGTAATTTTCTCTCTGTATTCATTCTTCCTCAACAGTTCATTAAAGGGAATATAAATCTTGATTTTGGACAACTCTAGTTGCATATTGAAAAATGAAATGGGTGTATCTACATCAATTCGCACTGGCTATTTATTTTCTTTTGACTTTTTCTCTTTATTTTTTGAATTTTTTTGTACAGTAGTATCTTTTTGTTTTTCTTTTTGTTTTTATGATTTTTTTTGGGTATTGGAAATCTTATTTGAATTGGTATTTCCTTTATTTATTATTACATCATGACTTCTCAACTTCATTTTTTTTTCTTCTAAAACCACCTTTTGGATTCCCCAAACAAACTCTATGCAAAAAACCTCATTTTAGCATCATCATAATCCACCTCCTATACGTCAATAAAATCTTCAAATATGTCCATGTGTTGTCTTGCTATAAAATTTCCCTCCCCATTATATAAAGAAACTATCTGTGAATAATTTTGAGGGAGATCATGTAAAATAGCAGGAAAAGCCAAAGGTGCGAACCCAGTTGCCATTTGTCTAGGAAGGTTTTGAACAACAACATGGATTTGCGTAGGATTATGAAATGCACTTGTAGGTTGAGGATGGAAGATATGTGGAGGAGAATTATTTCCTTCTGATTTTACAATATTTTGCAAGTTATGCCACAGGGAATCTAGCAAGTATGATTCAAATCTATTGGGATTAATTTATGTTTTCTTTAAGTTTGATTCTGATTTTGATCTTAATAAACACTTTCCAACAATTAGTCCCAAATCCAAATATTGAAAACTATAGAACTCTTCTTGAAATAAAGACCTTTCAGTTTCAGAAGTGCTAGATTTTTCTTTTCCACTGCTACGTCAACTAAACAAATTTCATGGGTTTTCCACACTTTGTAAAATTTCAGAATTAGGATTACCTCATGTGTGTGCCCTCCTGGAATCCAAGATGTCTTCTAAAATATTCTTTAAAAATCAACGTGGAGTCACCAAGGAAAATGTACAACCTTATTCAAATGCAAAAATATTTGTTTGCCCACAGAAATCCTATCTTTCTTGGAATCTTGAAATCTTTGTCATTCGTCCCAGGGAATATTTGAACTCTCATTCCCGACAACGGGGTTTCAAACCTATATTCGGTGATTTATTGCTTTGATTCAGTAGTATAATATTTACCATAAAATAATGGGATGATGCACTAAACTAGAACGAGAGTAAGGGATTTGAGTAAAGCCATTGTGGATTGGAGTACAGTTTTAGATCCAATAGTGAAAATAGATAAGATAAGTGCAACGGGGAATAATGAAACCAATTTCCCTACGATCTAAGTAAAGGCCCTTGCAAATATTTTAGCACTCAAAATGTACCTCAAGTTGTAAAAAGGTAATCTCAAGGTAACTACAAAACCAAGATTAAGGAAAGAAAGTTGGATTCTTTCTCTCCAGATAGGGATCTCTCAATGATTGGTTGACAAGGCCAAATATATGAAGAACAAATAAAAATCGGATTGGTGTGTTGGTTGAAACAAGGAAAGTACACATTAGGCAATGGAGTCAAAATAAATATATATATCAATCATAGTGTTGTTTGCATGGAAACTTATAACAAAGGCAAGGTAGCCATCTAGTCACAGTAAAAATGATTTGGTTTGGTGAAATGGAGGAAATAATGAGTAGTCCATCAACATGGGCATCTAACAAGGATGAATCCGATGTAAAATTTAGTGGAAAAATTTCTCTGAATATCTAAAATCCATAGATAGAGCATATATGTATGAATTTTGTACTATCAAACACATAGTTCAGACATGAAAAGAAAACATTATGGAAGCAATAACATGAAATACATTCACATGAGAAGTTGAAAAACAGACTGTAACATAAACAACACAAGAATCTTTGCAAAAATGGCTAGCTTCAGGTCTGTCATTTTATTAAAAAAAGGTTTCAAATTGCAAAGCTTAACTCTCATCGGTTCCAACCCTTTTTTCATTCCAATAACTAGTTCTTATACAAATTGCTCCATGAGCTGAAATAACAAACTACTAAAAATAGGAATAACCTCCTTTACATGTGTCATCTACACTTATTAACTACTAACTATTTTTGAAAAGTAAACTAAATTCCTAGCTAACTAATTCTTCAGCAATAACTCCTCCACAATCTTCAATATCTTCAAGCATGCAATGTATACTTTGATCTTCCATATTTTTTTAACTATTTTCCACTAATCCACAGATGACAAATCCAATGTGAACATTTATTTTGACAGAACACATAGTTCCATGTGGTTCCTGTATGAATAATATGGAAAATGTGGACACGCGAACCTAAAATCAAAAACTATCTCAAAATCATCTTCCAGCTTGTCTTCAATTTTTTTTCCTGATAATGACTGTTGCTTTGCAAATTTAGTATGGTTTGATCTGCATTCAATTAGAATGTCCTGATACTCTTTTTTGTGTTAGCATTCTACCTTTTTCTTCCCAAAATAAAGGGAGTCCCTTCTTAAACAAAGGGTCACGCATATCCCTGAAAAGCTTCTTCTAGTGTACCATGATATCTATTTTAGCTTGAACTGTGTCCAAATGCTAATGTTTGTCAAAAACCTTTTTAGCCCAAGTTATAATAAATATTTTGTCTTTAATATTGCCAGTCTTCAATTCCTCTTCTATCAACCCATTTATAAAATCTATGGTGTTTTTGGCATAATCAATGGATTTTTTATTCAATCTTTCCTCTACTATTGTCACACTCTGCTTTGCTGACTATATTACCAAATCCTCATCCAAAATGTAGTCCAGATAGAGACTCAACTTAGTGGCTTCTGATATTAGTGCATCCCAAATTGTATGCTTAGATCCTTGTACTAACAACTGCCTTGTAACCTGTTTTGTTAGCTTGTCATTTTTATTTTCCAATTCCTGGCAATTTGCTCCCCGGGATTTTTGTTCTTGTTCTCTCTTCAAAATGAACTTTCCTTTTTTTATTTTGGTTCTTTAATCCAACAAGCTACAATGCTTTCAAACTAACTTGAGACATAGCTTGAACAATATATTGTTCACCAGATTCTTTTGAAGGTGCTCTTATCCTGTCTTTAAGTTCCTTTTCCTTATCTTGCAGTTTCTTTTCTAGTTCATCATATTTACCTTTGGGAGTCTTCTCACTCTCAACCACAAGAGACATATCGCTTTCCCACTGCTTTACCTTTTTTTGAATTTCAATAATTTTTATTTACAATCAATTAACTCACCATTCAAATCTTATTTTTCCTTTTCAATCTCTGTCAGTCCAGGCACTTGTATCAGCTGAGTGGATGGGATCTTCAACTTCTTCTTTAGTAAATGAATGGTTCCCTCTTTTTCATTAAATAATTTAAGTGTGGTAGACCCTTTATCTGCTTGACTATCTGTTGCCAATAAATTTGTTTGTAATTTTTTGATTTGTACTTGGTGGGCCTTGTTCTCCACTTTCTCCTTCCTGAGCCGATTTTCAATTTTGATTTTACTAGACTATAATCTAGACACTTTCAATGTAGCCTTCAACAGGTTAGTGTATATAATATCCCCTATTTGTTTATGCAAGTGGATCATATCAGGAATGGGGATATTCTCTAAGCTCATTTTCATTTCGACAACCTTATTCTTGGTTTCTATTTCCAAATTCAATGTATTCTGAGAATGGTCCCTGACAGACACTAGGGATACATCCTTATTAGAAATTTTTAATACTTCTGCATACAATTTCTAGGCTTCATATGAAGCCACATCCTTATGATATTTATATTTATCAAATAATTTAGACCTAGTCTTGATTTGTGAGGTGGAATCAGTGGGTGTTTCAGCAAAAGCATATTCTTTGACCTCAAACACATGTCCTTTAACTTTAATTTGTGTCTTCTTACCCTTGAATTATGTCATTTGCATGAGTTGTCTTGTTTCTTCAACCTTTTTTTTCTTTGGGGTTATTTTTGTATCATCATCCTCTATGTCCATGACATCAGAGTCTCTTTTATTGGTTCTCTCAAAGAATCTAGCTATTGGTGTAATATTTTCTACTACCGGAACCAAGCTCGAAGTGCCAGGTTATAGTGAGCTGACTTCCTTTAGTGAGGAAGTGGAATATTCTTGCATATTAACATCCCCCTAGGTCTCATGAGGGTATTCCAATCAGTTTGCAATCTCAGATAGACCTGCAACCTCAAAATGTTCAAATGGATTATTCTTATTGACTTGCCTCCTGATAGAAATAATATGATGTGTATCATAGTTTATAGTAGCCTCTATTTGAAACCCCATTTCTCTCAACAATATTTTTATCATTGGTAGTGAAGACTTGATCTTAATGATGAATGGGCCTACAACCCATGGGAACTTGATCTCTAAAGACTTCTTAAAATTAAGAAAATCGTCATTTTTAACTATCAACTTCTTCCTTATTAGCTCCAAAGAAAACACTCTAACAATAAAAAATGCAGGTAGCATATAGGGTTGGTGAACAAAACCATATAATCTTATCACTGTACCTTTCCCAAATAGGAACCAGTCTCCTATTCTCTTTTCAGGAGAGAACGGTAATATTTCCTTCATCTGTGATAACACCATGTACAATTTCTTCTGAAAGAATGAACTGTAATCCCTATTCATTTATTTTGTAAGTACCATTTTAGGGAGCTACAAGTTTTCTTCATTGAATGATAGGAACATGTTAAGAAGATAGGATTGGAATTTGAAGCACCTTGTTTTGTGGAATTCTACTAGTTGAGAATGAATATTATCATCTAGAAACTCATCAAATTTAAGGAATGATGACTAGACTGAATGACATGACTGTTCGGACTCAATTTTACTAGTGCTAAGGGTAAACAACATACTCATTAAAGGCTCTATAACATACTTATATGTATCCAACCCTAAAAAATAACTTACAAGGGTTATGACACACTGGGTTTCTTCATTGAATAAACTTGAATCAACAAGGAAAGGTTGTTTTTTCAATTGGATATCAGGTTTGAAACAAATCTTGAATAAAGCTTACTTCTATTCAACGGTAGACTCTATAAAAAACTAGATAATGATGTCTTCGTTATATTCATTGGACACTTGAGTGAACTCAAAAGGAAGAGAGAATGTTTTTCTCATAACCAAAGGGTTGACTGGACATAGGATTTTATACTTACTAGCATCCATAATTACCCTCTCAGAAGAGGATTAATTACAAGCTTGTCGGTCGACAAACTCAAGACAGTTTAGGGTTTTGTCTGTGGAAAAAAAATGAAAGAATGACCTGAAAACACTATAAAAATCTGTCCCATGGTATTTAAGGAGTATTAATTTATTTTTAGGAACATCTATTGGACCATTTAGCAGTACCATGTCAAAACGTTGTGAGTCCTTATGCTCAAAAATCTCTTCAATATTCTGATACTCCTAGTTCAGGGATTGTATCTATTCTACCCCAACCATTTAAATACTTGCTCAGTGAGGATAAGTAACCTACTTGGTCTGTTCACAAGTGGTCCAAGGATTTTTTCTAAGCTGGTCGCTTCTGCACAATCCTATGCTTTCAATTTCCAATGCACAAATAAACAAATGACCTCAGATTCCACGTGCATATACTTTTATATTATTTTTTCTTTCATACCATTCTTGAATATTGTTCAGCAAAAATAGCTCCCATATGCCCATTATATATCCTTCATCTTGAGTCGTTGATCTTTATCCTTGTTTAAGCCACCCATCCTCATTCTATGCTATGTTTCCTTCCCTAATCTCCTTACAACTTCCAGCTGTGGATTGAAATATGGCCATAGATATATCCCTTGATTTATATTCACCATCAATTATGTTCATTATTACCCAATTCCATTGATTTTCCCTTCAACTTCGAGTGTGCAGTCTTAACTAGCGGAATGGTTATAAGTCGTAGATCTATTTCAAATTGAATCTGCGCCCTTAATTTCATACACCCTTTAGTTCATTCCGAAATCTTACCAAGTTTCTTATTCCTTGCACCTTTGATCATCAGAATAACTGTTAGCCATTGATATTGAACATGTATTCATCTAAGCCATTGAACAATGCGGTCCCTACCACATTCCGCTAAGTCCCAAGATTGTATTCTCCCATACACTTTCTAGTAGCGGAATTTATCCTGACCGATGATCTAGATTGGGATTTAATTTGAGTCATCGAAACATGAGCTCCTACTTGATTCCACATATTTTCAACATAAATTACCCCTCACTTGTTCACACAATGGAATCTATTAGAATCGTAGATTGGAAACCTCGTTAAATATCTGTTGTTCAATATTTTTGGGCCTACCAAATTCTACAAATCTCAAATGTTCATTTGTCCATGCATGTTCTATTAGCAGAATTAATACCCACCGTAGATCTCTTTTAACCTCATATCTCCACCATTGAAATGTACGGGCTCTAAGCGATTCCGATGATTTTGAAATTTTATTTCCTCATGCAAGTTCTCATAGCGGAATCCACCTCCTCCATATATTTCCTTCATCCTCTGATCCCACCGTTGAAAAATGAGGGACCTACATAATTCCGCTAACGGTGAGAACTTTATTCCTCCTTACATGTTTAACCAGCTGAACTTCTGATGGACGTAGATATCTCTCCACCTATTGATCTGACATCTAATTTCATCTGCAAGATAAATTCATTTTACACGTAATGAAAAAAATTTAAAATTGTGCATCTTACCTCTGCGGATTTAGCTATGGCTGTCGATCTTCCCTATTGCAGATCTACACCATTGATTTCTACCACGACATAACTCTGAAGCGGATTTTTCATACTTATCTTGTTTGTAAGGTCGCCCTTAGGAATTTTTCCACATTTTTCATTTCAAACCTAAGAATAAATCCTTCAAAACATTCAGAACCCCCTCTGCACACCTCTAGGTCATATGATAGACAATTTTAAACCTCGTCTTTTATCTTCTCTGGTCTAACCCCTTCCAACTCATTAGCCCAAAAATGGTGCTAACAATGGGATTAACAAGGAAAAATTTGGAAATGATTATAGTATAGAAGTTTGACATCAATAGAGGCATGAATCTCATCATGGTCTATTATAGGAAAATTCTATTCATTTCAAGGAAAGTTGGCCAACTCTTCCGTTGTGGTTTCTCTCTTTTATGCATGCATGGAGAATTTACATTTCTAGAGTGTGGGTGGCAATATTGCGCTAGGTCAAATATGTAAGTTGTGAGTGAATCAACGGGAGGCACTGCAATAAGGAAGGAGGGTTCCCAAGGGGAAGGCACCAGAAGGGGGTCGCAATATTGCTTGGGATTACAAATAAGCCACCATGGAAGCATGTTTCTTCAACTTAGGTCTTCCTCTTGATGTCCAAAATGAATTAGAAGCACTGGAAGCTAGTATGTGGGTGGAATTCGATTAAGGACGGCTACAGCGAGAGGCTAAGGTGTTATAATATTGGGTCATCAAAACTAGAAATAATGCGAACAAACTGGGGATTAATAAGCGAACTATGGCCCTTTGTTGGGTTATGAATAATATGATGGAGAAAGTAATGTGGGAGAGGTAGATGAAGGAGGAAGGAGATGAAGTACTAGTGCAGAACTAGAAGGAGCATCACTTGGATGCTAAGGTGATGCACTTAAATATTGATGCCATTGTGAAGAAATTGAGGATTCACTTTCAAGAGTGTCATCGGTTCAGGGTTGATCATTCGTTAATCCTCTTGGACTTATTTGATATTCCCAGCTGCGCATTATGGGGACTGATATTTGTATATGGTTTTTTTTTTGTCTTTCTCTTATGATTCATGCATTATGTAATTTTTTTGGATTGTAGGTGCAGTTTCCTTTAGTTGTTTCTTTGTTCTCAAGATTGTTTCTTTTGGAATGGGCTTCTATGGCTTAATGTATTGGGAGAATTAAATGGGGGCGGTGATATTTTCTGTGTAGGAAAGGAGATAAGAAGAGAATTTTTTGTCTTTTGTAATGATATGGGCACTTTCAGTCCAAGCTCCCAGCACCCATGGATGACGACATGAATTTTGTTCTATGTATGGTTTCTCTATATTTATATAATTTTATGCTTATA
>LPNX010423748.1:44291-110708 GCA_001517045.1 Pseudotsuga menziesii
TTCAATATGATATTATCTAAATATTTATAATTTAATAATTAATTAAAAACTAGTATTAAAAAATAAAGTATTAAATATATTAAAAGTATTAATAAAGTAATATTTTTTTGATTGGAACTTGGTGATAACCTTCTCACATCAAAGTCTAGATGAGGACCATTTTTCTTACATCAGTGCATGTGAACAACGCATGTGATTATACTTTAACTCCATTAAAAATCATATAGCATATATCACAGGTGGAATCTAAACAATATACACATGAAGAAACATAAGAAACAACAATAATAACACATGAGACACCAATATGATATCGGAGTTTACTAGGACCTCCCTAGCTATGTCTCTAGAACTACTTCAAATTATGGAGCGTTCAATCCATTATCATGATGCATAAAACTGATTTACATCGAAATGGATCCTCCTACAGTTAGTCTTAATGGATTGTCAAAAATTTCTACAAAAGCAAGTGCATAACATACCCAAAAGAAAAATCTTACTAGCCCCTTTCCAAACGTCCTTCAAAACAAGAACATACAATCACACTTGTATCATTTGCACAACTGGTGAAAAACCACTTTAGAACAACCAAAAAAACCGTATCAAGTGCTCAAAAGCTGGATAAAATCGGACATGATGCAGCTACTCTTTTTCTCTCTCGTAATCTCCATGAGCCTGGAGCCTCAAAAAAGACACTATTTTCCAAGAAACATCAAAGTATAAAAACATAAACTTCAAAAGCACAAGGAGTTAAAGTAAACTGACTCTCTCATGATCCATGAAGTTCCTCACAATAGGACCTAAAAAATGTAGTCTTAAGATACTCTCAAATATCTCCAAAGGCTTACATGGAGCTCTCTTCAATAATGGAGACCCCACATGGAGTCTCTCAAAATATTTACCCTTTTTTGGGCATATTCCAAAGTTTGAAAAAAATTCCCACCAAATTTTTTTTTAAAACCCTTTTTTTTAACATAACCAAAAGTTTGATATGAAGCATGTGCTAAATTCATCGTGGCTCATTTGGAGGACTTGATCCAAGTGGTGGTTGGTGTTAAATGTAGGGAGGGATTAACCAGATACCAAATATGGGGGGATGGTCAACCCCTTTTCCCTAAAAATACATTGATTTCAAACTTAAATACTATACTTTTCACACCATGTTACAAGAAACATTAGTGGTGTATTGGTAAAGGATTATGGTGAAATCATTGGGGGAGAAGGAGGTCATAGGTTTAATCCCCATTTTCCTCATATATTTTTTTTTGGAAAATAAGTCAACATAGTAGCCATCCAAACTGCCACGTGGTAGCTCCATATTCGTCCACGTCACTCCACGGTGGAGGCCATGTCAACCACAAAAATACATGTGTTGTATGCAGAGTGATTGATGCCAATTGTTCCTACCATATCATCATATATCACTTCATTAATTGTGGGTCCACCTGCCATGTCATAGTGCTAAGTAGGGTTCCACGTGGAAACCTGTATCACTTTTTTTCTTAAAAACTTCAGTGGGACATAACGTTTGCGTCTAAGCTCTGTTTATTGTGTTGTTCACGTCGTTGGAATTGGATTAATGAGATATTCGACATGGACATGTCCTTGCTTCAATGTGGGGACTTTGAATTTTTGGTGTTTTGAGATCCTCCTAAATCATTCCTCCCCATTGGGAAGGATTTTGGTCCCCAAAAGATATTTTCTATCCATCTCTGCATATGTAGTTGTTGTCTACTTGAATGGTTCCTACATAACCTATTTTCTCTTCTTCAGACTGAGCTGTATATGGAGCTTCCAACATTTATTGTCCCAGTGTCCGCTCAAGTTATAATGAGTGCAAAAATTATTTGACTGCGAGTCTTTTCCATTCTCCACCTTCAAACTTGAAGAGTGGGCTATGGTAGCCATAACCTACTTGGACATGGAATTTTATTTTGACACTTGGAAACACGGTGGTTATTTGACCCATAAAATCTGAATGGATATCAAGACAGTAAACTCTAGATATCAAAGAAATCATGTTGGTCATACCTCTTTGTGCAAGCTTGACAATGTGACGTAGCCTTCATTGCATGTCCATATTTGGATATTTCCTAGACCCTTTGTCATTGTCACATGATGAGATTCCATCAGTCTATTGTAATCATTCTTTGCTTGAAGCTTCTCCAACTTTAGCTAATTTGGAGATTTCTCCAATATTTTTCACTAACATACCCTAGTCCTTCAAACCAAGGTCTTCTTTCCGCCTATAATGGTTGAATGATGCCTTGGCCATGAAGGCCAAGTCCTCCTCCCTTGTAGCCCATTTTTCATAAGGATCTTGAATCCAATACCTTAAGTGTGCTTCTCAAAAGCACCAAAATCTCCATCCTGACAAGAAGGAGAATCCTTTTCTCCTACATCGGTTTGTGAATCTTGGCCACTTACATTGTGTCCTGGATGGTAGGAATTTGTAGTTGAATCTTCTATCCATCCACCTTTTCTCTCTTGTGTTAGAAGAGAATATTTGATCATCTGACAATAAGGACAATTTCCAATACTTCTACAATAAGATTCATAGCTAATATACTTGTCAATACCTCCAGGTGAATTTTTCTTCAATGGACCTTTTAGTGCTTCTGTGGTGGAGAATTCTCTTGCTTTCTCCTCCACTTTTTCTCCAAAAGAAATCAAAATTTTATCTTCTCATCTTCTGCAATATCCAAAAGTATTCTAAGTTACGCATTCTCTACTTGAATGTGCTCCTTGATTTCCTCAAACTATTGCAGTCTTGCACACTTTAGGACTTTTCCCATCTCGTCCACAATCTGCAACACTTGTTAGCCTCCTCTGATACCAACTTAATCCGAACTTGGTGAGAACCTTCTCACATCAAAGTCTAGATGAGGACCATTTTTTTTATGTTAGTGCATGTGAATGACACATGCGATAATACTTTAACTCTGTTAAAAATCATATAGAATATATCATGACTGGAATTCAAACAACATGCACATGTAGAAACATAAGCAACAACAATTATAACACATGAAACACCAATATGATATAGGAGTTCACCATGACCTCCCTAGCTACATCTCCAAAACTACTCCAAATGGAGTGTTCAATTCATTATCATGATACATAAAATTGATTTACATCAAAATGGATCCTCCTGCAGTTAGTATCTATGGACTATCAAAACTATCTACAAAAACGAGTGCATAATAGACCCAAAAGCATACTCTTACTAGCCCCTTCACAAACTTCCTTTGGAACAAGAGCATATGGTCACACTTGTATCATTTGCACAACTAGTAAACAACCACTTTAGAACCAGCAAAAAAACTGTATCAGATTCTCAAAATGTAGATAAACTTGGACATGATATAGCTACTCTTTTTCTCTCACATAGTCTCCATGAGCCTTGAGCCACGAACAAGCAACCATTTTCCAAGAAACATCAAAGTATAAAAATATAAACTCCAAACCCCCTTGTCAAAATAAACTGCCTCTCTCACGAGCCATGAATTCCCTCACAACAGGACCTAAAAAATGGATTCTTAATAGACTCTCAAATATATCCAAAGACTGACATGGATCTCNTGTCAAAATAAACTGCCTCTCTCACGAGCCATGAATTCCCTCACAACAGGACCTAAAAAATGGATTCTTAATAGACTCTCAAATATATCCAAAGACTGACATGGATCTCTCTTCAAGAATGGAGAGCCCACATGGAGTGTCTCAAAATATTTCCTCCTCAATGGCCTATATCTCCAATGGCGGCCTATATCTCCAATGGCCAATTCAATGCGCAATGCCATGCCCTCTCTCATGGAAATGATTGTTTAAATAGTATTGAGTTTTCCCTTCTTGGGCCTAACCATATGAACCCAGCATAGCCTCTTAATTGGGCATGTTTAACTAGTTTTCTCAAATAGAAATCGGTTGAGTCAAATAGCCTATAACAGGTTTTCACACTTAGTTACTTCCCCTCATATAATATATTAGTTACAAAGCCAAATAAATGTCAAAAACCACATGCCGTCCTCATACCGTTAGCATATATAAGAAATTTATATTAAGAAACCCAAATAATAGCCATGAGCTAAAACCAAAACCCATTCGTCCATGTTTTAAATAAAATATATGACAACTGTATGAAAATAACCATGTGTTTATGTAATATACCCCTTTTGGGCATATTCTTTCGAAAAACTTCCCACCAAAGTTTGTTTTAAAACCCATTTTTTTAACATAACCCAAAGTTTGATATGAAGCATGTGCTAAATTCATGGCGGTTGGTTTGGCGGACTTGCTCCAAGTGGTGGATGGTGCTAAATGTGGGGCGGGCTTGACCAACTACCAAATATGGGGGCTAGTCAGCCCCCTTTTGGCCCAAAACGCATTGATTTCAACTCAAATATAATATACTTTTCAAACTTTTTTATAGGGAAAATTTGTGGTGCGTTGGTAAAGGATTATGGTGAAAGCATTAGAAAAAAAGAGGCCATGGTTTCAATGCCTATTATTTTAATTATTTTATTAGAAAATAAGCTAACATAGTGGCCATCCAGACTACCCATTTTTTTTTAGAAAATAAGCTAACATAGTCGCCATCCAGACTACCCACATGTAATTTTTTTAGAAAACAAGCTAACATAGTGGTTATCTAGATTGCCACAAAGCTAACATAGTGGCCATCCAGACTACCCATTTTTTTTAGAAAATAAGCTAACATAGTGGCCATCAAGACTACCCACGTGTAATCTTTTAGAAAACAAGCTAACATAGTGGTCATCTAGATTGCCACATGATAGCTTTGGATCTTTTAGAAAACAAGTTAACATAGTGGTCATCTAGATTGCCACATGGTAGCTTTGGATTAATCCACGGTGGAGGTCATGTATAAATTTTTGGAAAATAATTTAACATAGTGGCTATGTAGACTACCATGTGGCAGCTTTGGATTAGTCCACAGTGGAGGCCATGTCAATCACAAAAAGCCACGTGTTGTATGTAGAGTGATCAATGCTAAATGTGCATGCCATATCAGTCCATGGTGGAGGCCATGTATAATTTTTTGGAAAATAAGCTAACATAGTGGCTATGTAGAATGCCACATGGCAACTTTAGATTAGTCCACAATGGAGGCCATGTCAAAAACAAAAAGCCACGTGTTGTATGCAGAGTGATCGATGCCAACTGTGCATGCCCTATTATCATCTACCAGACTACCACGTCTAAAACTATGGGTTGACCTTCCACCTCAGTTTGTTGACTGGGCTGCCATATGGCAACCTACAACTCTTTTTTTCTTAAAAGCTTCAGCAGGCCACAATGTTTGCATCTGAGCTCCATTTGGTGTGTCGTTCACGCCGTTGAAATCGCCTCATTGATTTCTTTGGCATGGTGCTATCCTTGTTGCAATGTGGGAACTTTAAATTTTCAGTTTTTTAAGGTTCTCTTGGATCATGTTATTTAGTTATTTATATAAAACATAATATAGTATTTAATTGAAATTTATAACAAAAATAATAATAATAAATTATTTAATTCAAAATATTATTATTTAATTAATATTTTAATATAATACAATAATTATTATATTCATTTTACATGCATTAAAAACTTATATAATTTAAATAATTTATTTTATTTAATTATGATATTATAACTATACAAAAGTAAAAGTACTAATAATACACGGGAATGAGTATAATTAAAATATATAATAAAATATTATTATTAATAATTAATCATACTAATTATAATATAATAATTAATTAAATAATAATATCATTTAATAATCTTATTTTTTAATGTTATATCATATCGTACTATTATAAGATTAATATTTAATTAAAATATTACACATAAATAATAAAATAATATTGTTTTAACTATAATATTATATATATAATATATTGATTTATTTAATAGTGAGTAAAAACATTAAAAAAAAACATTATAATTTAATTAAATACGATATTATTTCAATATAATATAAGAAAATTAATACAATATTGATCTAAATTAATATAATAAAAGTGATGATAATGATGATGGTGGTGGTTAACGACCCCTGAGACCAAAACTTTGGTCTAGTGGACCTAAAGAAACAGATTATTTAGTTTGTTTTAAAATTGTATTTCTTTGCTCAAAGAGCTTGGACAGAAGCGTCTCGAGCTCAGTATAGTTTTGACAAGTTAAAAGGCTAAGAAGGTCGGTATTGGAACAAAGATTACGAAACTGGGATCTAATGTGGGTGTACGCAGTGCATTCTAAGAGAAAGTGATTTTCATCCTCGGTCTTCATATTCTCACAAAGATGGCAGATCCTTTCCGCCCATGGTGTTTTAGGAACTGCCCAACAACCTGTTTCACTATGGAGCACATGAGAGTTCGTTCTTATCTTGGCTATATAATTTTTTTTCTTTGAACTAGTTAAAAGAGAGAGATACTTTTGATCTTCTAGAGTAGGGTTGATGACCTCTTTATAGTATCTTAATTTTCTTTTAGCATCTAAATCTTTCTCACACCACATTTTCTCTTTAAACTTAGAACTAACAATATTTTTAATGTTATTAATATTTTGCAATGCAACAGTTTCGTCCATCTCCCAATGGTTAGTAACGAGGCCCTGGTATCTTTATACCAACCTCGCTTAAGCCTTAGGTGATTTTGGCTAGAACTAAAAGATAGCTTAGGAAGTCTATGGTCTCTCATGTTATTGATTTTGTGCTTTTATAACAGGAGCCTAGTCATAGCAAGGCTTTCGATAGGGGAAAGACCCACTTCTATAAGGAGAATAGGGTGGGGTGTGCTGCTTTTAATTTTGAGGTTATAAGCTATAAAACGCTTATGGATTTGTTCAATATTCCTCCAGGATTATCTAGAGATGTTGCAACCCCAAACCTCACACCCATACAAGATAACATGAGTAATATTAAAATAAAATTATATATTTTTAAAATAATTATTAAATAATAATTAAATAAGATATTTAAATAAAATAACATAATAAATGTAATAAAAAAACCATATATTTGATAATATTATTATTTAACTATAATATTTTAATATAGTAATTTAAATTGTTATATTCATAGCACATATATAATAAAATTATATTAATAAATGTCACAATGTGACAAAACCGTTGATGAATGTCGCAATGCAAGATAACCATTGTTAAACATCACAATGTGTCATAGCCTTTGATGAATGTGGAATGCCAAATTATTTATGTGTCACATATTGAGCATTGTCGGTGTATATCATTTTTTAATCCTTAATGAATGTCAAATTGTGACATAACCCTTAGTCATATTAGACATATAACCCTTAATCAATGTTCCAATGTGACATAACCCTTGATGAACATTGCAATGCAACAAAACACTTGATATTCATCACAATGTCGCATACCCCTTAATGAATGTCAAATTCCATGTTATTAATGTATCGCCACATGTTGGGAATTGGCAGCGTATACCATTTTTAAATCCTTAATGAATGTCAAAATGGGGTGTAACCCTTATGTCAAATTAGACATAACCATTGGTCATTGCCAGAATCCAACATAACTCTTGATGAATGTCACAATACAGCATAACCCTTGATAAACATCATGATGTGGCATAGCCCTCAATGAATGTCGAATGCCAAATTATTAATGTGTCACATCGTGAGCATTGTCAATGTATATCATTTTTTAATTTTTGATGAATGTTAAAATGGGACATAACCCTTTGTCATATTAAACATATAACCCTTTATCAATGTCATAATGTGACATAACCCTTGATGAATGTCGAATTCCACATTATAAATGTGTCACATCTTGGGCATTGTTGACGTATACCATTTTCAATTCCTTAATGAATGCTATAATGCAATGTAACCCATATGTCAATTTAGACATACACATTGATTAATGTCGCAATGCGACATAACCCCTAATGAATGTCACAATGCAACATAGCCCTTAATAAAAATAAAACAGTGGCATAACCCTTGATGAATTCCGTAGTGTAACATAACCTTAATAAACATCAGGATGTGACATATCCCTTGTTGAATGTCATAATGCACATAACCTTAATAATCATCAGAATGCAACATAATCGTTGATGAACATAGAATGTAACATTATTAATGTGATGCATCTTGGGAATTGCTAGTATATATGATTTTTTAATCCTTAATGAATGACAGAATGGGACATAACCATTTGTCATATTAAAAATATAAACCTTGATCAATGTCACAATGTAACATAACCCTTAATGAACGCTACAATGCAACATAAATTTTGATATACATCACAGTGTGACATAGACCTTGATGAATTTCAAATGTCACATTATTAATGTGCCACATCTTGGACATTGTAGACATATACCATTTTGTAATCACAAATCAATGTTAGAATGGGATGTAACCTTTATCTCAAATTAGACATAACCATTGATCAATGTTGCAATGCGACATAACCTCTCATGAATGTTACGATGCAACACAACCGTTGATAGATATCATAATGCAACCATGGGGGCTTCACTTGTTGACCAATATCCTATTACGTTAGTTCATATTGTGGGTTTTAAAATTATCAAAAATCGAACCAATATATTGTAGGAATTGGGGGGATGAGGGGTTTAAGGTGGGGGTGGGTAGGGTGGTTTATAAGGATTGAGGTATAAAAAGGGGTGGGGAGGAAGTTTTAAGTATTGGGAGGGGGTTTCAACAAAAAGAGTTTGGGTCAATATCTCTCGAAATTAAGGGTATTCTTTAATATCCCACGATCGCACGTTCTATGTGAGAGGTTCACTAAGTAAAGTTCCCATGAATGCGACATAGCCCCTAACGAACGTGGAATGTCAAATTACTGATGTGTTAGATCTCGCGCATTGTTTGTGTATATCATTTTTTAATCCTTAATTAATGTAAGAATGTGACATAACCCTTTGTCATATTATACATATAAACCTTGATCAATGTAAAATAATAAAATAAAATTATATAGTTGAAAATATTAATAAAATTATATTCGTCAATGTTGCAATGCAATATAACCCTTAATAAACTTCACAATACACTGTAGCCCCTTATAAACATGAAATGTCAAATTATTGATGTGTCACATCTTGCGCATTGTCAATGTATATCAGTTTTTAATCCTTAATGAATATCAGAATGTGACATAACCCTTTTGTCATGTTAGAGATATAACCATTGATCATTATCGAAATCCAACACAACCCTTGGTGAGCGTCACACTGCAACATCACACTTGATATACATCACAATGTGTCATACCCCTTAATGAATATCAAATGCCACATTATTAATCTACTGGCAGATCTCAGGCATCATCAACGCATATCATTTTTTAATCCTAATGAATGTAAAAATGGGGTGTATCCATTATGTGATATTAGACATAACCATTGATCAATGTTGCAATGTGACATAAGCATTGATGGATGGAATAATACAACATAACCCTTGATAAACACCACAATGTGACATAGCACTTTATGAACGTTAAATGACAAATTATTGGTGTGTCACATCTTGGGAAATATCAATGTATATCATTTCTTAATCCTTAATGAATGTCAGAATAGGGCATAACCCTTTTTCATATTATATATAACCCTTGGTCAATGTCAAAATGTGTCATAACCATAGATGTATGCCATAGTGCAATAGAATTCATGATATACATCACAATGTGGCATAGCCCATTATGAATGTCGAGTGTCACATTATTAATGTGTCACATCTTGGGCATTGTCGAGTATACCATGTTTCATTTCTCAATGAATGTTAGAATGTGACATAACCCATATGTCAAATTAGACATAACCATTGATCAATGTCACAATGAGACATAACCCTCGATTAATAGATCAAAATGCAACATAACCCTTAATAAAAATAAAAAAGCGACATAAATCTTGATGAATGTCACAATTTAACATAACCTTAATAAACATCAAAATGTGACATAGCCCTTTATGAATGTCACAATGTAGCATAACCTCAATAAACATCAAAATGCAACATAATCCTTGATGTAACAAATCTTGGGCATTGTAAGTGTATATCACTTTTTAATCATTAATGAATGTTAGAATGATACATATCCATTTGTCATATTATAAATATAACCCTTGATGAACGCTGCAATGAAACATAAAGCTTGATATACTTCACAATGTGACATATCCCTTGATGGATGTCGAATGTCACATTATGAATGTGTCACACCTTTGGCATTGATGATGTTTAAATTTTTTAATCCTTAATGAATGTAAAAATGGGGTGTAACTTTTATATAAATTTAAACTTAATTGTTTATCAATGTTGCAAGGCGGCATAACCCTTGATGAATGTCACAATGTAGCACAATCCTTAATAAACACCAGAATGTGACATAGTGCATTGTGGCATTCATCAAGGGCTATGTCGCATCGTGACATTGATAGAGGGTTGTATGTATAATATGACAAAGGGTTATGTCACATTTTGACATTCATTAAGGATGAAACATGATATACACTTTGTTATCACTTTAGGAAACTCCTCTAGGTTGTAGCTCAAGGATGCCTGGTAACTTAAAATGTTTTTAGAGTTTTCTGATATGGATCAATTCAGGTGACCTATATAAACTTCCACTCTCAAGACATGCATGAAGCTCACTCAATTACAAGGATTTTAGTTACAACTTGTTCAATAGTTTGACAATAAGGTGCAGGGATGGAGAACTCATCAGGCTGACATATTTACATACAAAACACATGCATATAAATGGCTAAATCCTGATAAGGATGGCACTTATAAATCAAATTATACTAACAAACCAATAGGATGACAACTATCATCTTTTTAATCAATTTGAAAATGACCTAAATACACATTCAGGCATAAGTGCAACAAAGAAAGAGATGATGGCTAAACAGATAATAACAAAAGAGCTTATATTCGTGAATAAGTAAAATGAGAAGCATGAAAGCATTATAGGCTTATAAATCCCCGAAGTTGAACCCTTATTATAAAATCGATCTTAGGATTTATAACCTTTTATAAAATGGACATATCCTAAAACTTGGATCTATTTTTTACAAAAATAATCAAAAGTAACAGTTTTTGCAAATTAGGGTTTGAAACCCTACCTAACTACTTGTATAACTATAATGAAGATTTAGTTCACTTACTGAACATTAAATAACTGAAGTAGTCGCTAATGATCACTGCTGCTAGTCCACTATCAGTTAACCCACTGATTTCTCCTTGACAATTTGGGTTGATCACTTTATGGCATTGTTTTGTCATAATAGATCTAACAGGCCCTTTTTGATACTTATGTCAGCACCTTTTATCTTTAAATTACGCCCCTGAGCCATCTGCATTCGTCAAAATCTGGTTATGTCTGTCAAAAACTTGCTTTTAAATCTCTGTCCACTTTCGGTGGTTAAGCAACCAGTCTATCGAAACTCTTAATTGGCGATTCAAACCACTAATGAACCCGTCAGCGATCAGAATCTCTAACCACTAATGCATCGAAACTTTAAACCTGAACACTGCTGCAGTGTCGGCATTTCAAACCACTAACATCATGATGGTTAAGCATCGGCGATCGGAAGCTCTAACCACTAATGCGTCGGCGATCGGAAGCTCAACCCACTAGACTCTTCGTAGTGTCGACGACATAAAGGACTAAACCTCTGAAATGTCAATGCCGTAGAGGACTAAATCTCCGATCGTTGTCAACAATGTTCTTTCGATGGTCAACACAGATGTTATAGCTTTCGCCTAAACCGTTGAAAAGGGTTTTCCACCCGATATTTATCTTTTAGCTTTCGGTGGTTAGTGTATATGTTGCACCCATTTCTAATCTGTCGAAAATGACCCTTTTCGGTGGCTAATGATGTTGATGTATTTGTAACTTTGGAATGTATTCATCTATGTATCTTATGTATTGTAACCCGATGTTTATTCCAAGATGTATATATTGTGTAATTGAGTCATGTTGTCATGCCCCGATGTTTCGATCAGGAGAATCAATAATGTAAACAAGTCATGTCAAGTCATAGTGGGTAACCCTCCGATTGTGTAAGGGTTAAAGTCCCCGCAGTTCCGAGGCACTAGGGTTATTAAACTCTCATAGTAGAGGTCAACCCTAGTATGGTTTTAGTCATGTCGGGATTAGTATAAATAGAGAGCTAGGGTCTCTATTTAGTACACATCACTCACACACTCAAGTGTAGCGCATAGTTGAGGAAGGAGAAGACACTGGGGATAGACACAAAGAATATTACTACTGTCGGGAGTGCATCTTACTATTTTGGGGTTTTACATCTTGTGCTGATTCTATCTCTGAGGAAGTTGTAGGGCTTTCTCCATTTATGGTTTCCCCGATGAAAAACACTGTGTTCATTGTCTCTTGTGTTTGATTGTTGTACTTGTTGTTCTCTCAGTAAAGATCCTAACATAATGCTAGCTTAATGTTGAAAAACTAACATGGTATTAGAGCTAACCTGAGAAGAAGACACTATGTAGCTGTGAGAAATAGGGCTTCCTAGTTTGTGGATATTCCTCCATATATTTTCAGCAAAATTAAGGTGGAATAACTCTCCTCCTTAGGGCGCATCTTTCTATCGAAGCAGAATCCAATTCTGAGGTTTTTCAGTTTTGGACCTGTCACTACTGTCGAAAATTAGGGTTTTTCACAGAAGAGGAATTTTTCAGTGAGCCCAGGATTGGATTGATCTCCTCCCCAAAATTGAAGTTAGGGACAAATTTCAAGGCATTTGGGTGGACAGAAATACAGAAAAGCAAAACCCTAATTTGCTTCTGAACCAGCTCTGTAAGATTTCAGCTCAAGTTTCAAATCCAACATCTTGAACCTGGTAAGATCTAAAATCTTTTGTATTTCCATTTGAGGTTCTCAGTTAAGATGTCTCATCATACCAATCTTGATGGAAAGCTTGAGGGAGCTGATAACTTCTGAGCCTAGAAGTATAGGATCTCCCTGGTCCTGGAAGAAAATGAGTTAGACTCCTACATCCATGAGGAGGTTCCAGTTCCAGAGGGAGATGAGGCAAAGGCCTTACATAAGAAGAACATGGTTATGGAAAAGAGGATCATTGCTGATTCTATCAAGGATCACCTTATCCCATAGGTGTCCTCTCTCAAGACACCTAAAGCTATGTTTGATGCCCTAACCAAATTATTTGAAGGGAAGAACATAAATCGGAAGATGACCCTGAGAAACCAACTGAAGAATGTGAAGATTCAGAATGTAGAAACAATCCAATCTTACTTCACAAGATTTTCTCAGATCAAAGAGCAACTGGAAGCAATTGATGAAGAAGTCGAAAATGCAGAGATTGTAATGACTACATTGAATGGCCTTCCAAGGTCGTGGGATTATTTCATCCAAGGAATTTGTGCTAGAAAAAAGTTAGTCAAGTTCAGCAGACTATGGGAAGAGTGCTCTCAAGAAGAAGCTTGGATAGTAGCTCGAGAAGAGAAGATGGGAAATGAAGACCAAGCTCTCACGGTACACTCCAAGTCTCACTCCAAGTCAAGCAAAAGAAGACCTCATAGCTTCAGAGGTAAGCCCTCTCACAAAGATAACACTAGAAAAGATGTATCTAGGATCATATGATATACATGTGATGAAGCAGGACACTATGCAAGGAATTTTCCTAACAAACAGAAGATAGTAAAGAAGAGCAACAAAAGAAGACATCATGCTCATGCTGCAGAGGATGATGAACCATCCAGGAAGAAATCCAGAAATGAAAGTGAAGATTATTCAAGCGAGGATGAATATGTTTTGATATCTTCTCTCACAGGTCACATTACTCATGGAAGTGATGATTGGCTTATAAACAGTGGGGCTTTCAAACATATGACTGGATTCAAGGAATCCTTTGTGAGACTGTCAGAACATGAATCACCTCACAAGGTAAAGCTAGGAGATGACTACCAATATCCAATAAAAGGTAGTGGGGAATCTTTATATAAGTTAGACTCTAGAAAATCTCTAACAATGAAAGAAGTATTGTTTGTGCCAGGGCTCAAGAAGAACCTTCTCTCCATATCAGCATTATATGCAAAAGAAATGCGGGTTGCATTCATAGATGGTCAAGTCATCATGTGGCCAAAAGGAAAGACTAGCGATGATGCAGTAGTGATTGGAGAACAAGAAGGAGGATTGCACAAATTAAAGTGCCATCCAGAATAAGCCTTGGTCCATGACACAGTAGAGCCAAGTGAACTTTGGCATAGAAGGCTTGCACATGTGCATTACAGAGCACTACCTATTGCAAGCAAAGCTGTCGAAGGTATTCCAAAAATCCAAGCAAAACATGATGGGGTCTGCAAAGGATGTACGAAAGGAAAGAATACAAAGAAGGAATTTCCAAGCAGCAAAAGCAAAGCAAAAGGAATATTGGAAATCATCCACTCTGATGTATGCGGTCCTATGTCATCAAACTCTCTAAGCGGGTATGAATATTATGTTTCTTTTATTGATGATTTTTCTAGGAAGACATGGATTTACTTCATGAAGAACAAAGACGAAGTATTCAGTAAGTTCAAGGAATTCAAAGCCTTGATCGAGAACCATACTGAAAAGAAGATCAAGACCATTCGATCAGATAATGGCGAAGAATTCACTTTAAATGAATTCAAAGAGCTATGTAAAGAATTAGGGATTAAGAGGGAGTTGTCCACTCCTTATAATCCACAACATAATGGGATTGCGGAATGGAAGAACATAACTTTTATGGAAGCTACAAAAGCAATGCTTCATGATCAAGATCTTCCTATGCATCTTTGGGTGGAAGCTGCCAAAACAGTGGTGTATGTACAGAACCGTACTCCACATAGAGTACTCAAGAACAAGACTCCTGAAGAAGTCTTCTCTGGTAAGAAACCTGAAGGCAACCATCTCAGAATATTCGGCTGTCCTGTGTACATCCACATTCCAAAACAGAAGAGGACTAAATTGGATCCTTCAGGAAAGAAGGGTATATTTTTGGGATACTCTGAAAGCTTGAAGGCTTACAGAATATATTTCCCAGGATACAAGAAGATTGACATCAGCAGGGATGTGACATTTGATGAAGACACAGCTTAGAACAAATCTAGAAAGAGACCTACTGAAGAACCTGAAGAAGCAGAAGCACCCAGAATTCATGATACAACCATGAATGAAGAAACTCGAGAAGAAGATCGAGAATTTGAAGAACCACAAAGACCTGTAGATCCACCTCTGGAGAAGAATCCTCATAAGAAAAAACCTTCTTGGGTACGAGAACTTATCCAAGGTGTGGAAAGATATGGGATTTCAGAAGAGAATCACAGAGAAAGAAAGAGGACCAGATCCTGTTCTGGGTATGTAGCTTTACTATGTGATTTCATTGATAAAGAACCTTCCAGTTATGAAGAAGTGGCAGAACGAAAAGAATGGAAGGATGCTATGATCGAAGAGTACCAATCGATCATGAAGAATGATGTTTGGGATGTTGTCCCAAGACCAGATGGGAAGTCAGTTGTAACTTCCAAATGGATCTACAAGATCAAACATGTTGCAGATGGTAGCATTGAAAAATATAAGGCAAGATTTGTAGCTCAAGGTTTCTCTTAGAAAGAGGGAATAGACTATGAAGAAACCTTTGCACTTGTATCCAGATACACTTCCATCAGATCAATACTTGCTCTGACTGTAGTGATGAAATGGAAGATACACCAGATGGATGTCAATACTGCTTTCTTGAATGGTGTAGTGGAAGAGGAAGTGTATGTAGAACAACCACTCAGTTTTGAGACACATGACAGGGATTCTCATGTATGCAGATTGAAGAAAGCCCTGTACGGTTTGAAACAGGTACCCAGCACATGGTATGGCAGAATTGATAGCTTTCTATCTAGTTTGGGCTTTAGCAAGAGTAAAGCAGATTCCAACCTCTACTACAAGGTTGAAGATGGCAACCCAGTGATGCTTCTACTATATGTAGATGATCTGTTCATGACAGGTATGGATGGGTTGATTACTGATATGAAGAGAAAGCTTGCTACCAAGTTTGAGATGAAGGACTTGGGTATGATGCATTACTTTCTAGGTATGGAGGTGTGGAAGAGTGCGGATGGAATGTTCCTTGGACAAGGGAAGTATGCAATAGAGATCCTGAAGAGGTTTGGGATGATGGACTACAAGACTATGGGCACACCTATGGCATCAAATATGAAGCTATTGAGTGATGCTTCTTCAGAGTCGGTTGATGCTATGATGTATCGTTAGATGATTGAGTCATTAATGTACCTGATGAACACGAGACCAGACATTTGATTTGCTGTGAATACCTTGAGCCAGTTCTTGACAGATCTGAGAAATGTTCACTTGATTGCTGCAAAGCATATTCTGAGGTGCCTAAGGGGTACACTTGATTATGGGCTCAAGTACGATGTGAATCAAAAGATTAACATGGAGGATTATGTTGATTCATATTGGGCAGGCAGTGCCATGGATAGGAAGAGCACTTCAGGGTGTTGCTTCAGTATGGGATCAAGTGTGATCTCTTGGTTTAGCAGGAAGCAATCCTATGTGGCATTGAGTACAACTGAAGCAGAGTATGTCACAGCTTGTTCAGCTAGTTGTGAGGAAGTATGGCTGAGGAAGCTATTGTATGATTTATTTGATCTCCATATGGATGCTACTTGTATACATTGTGACAACCAGAGTTGTGTGAAGTTGTCATAGAATCTAGTGTTCCATGACAAGTCGAAGCACATCGAGATCAAGTATCACTATATCAGGGATATGGTACAGAGAGGAGCAGTGAAGCTCCAGTATGTTGCAACGGAGGAACAGATAGCTGATGTGTTAACGAAGCCATTGGCCAGAGTGAAGTTCGAGTACTTCAGGGAGAAGCTTGGTGTTCTCCAGATCAAGGTTTCCTCTAAGGGAAAGTGATGAGTCCCAAAGCCATTTTGATGAGCAGGTAAGATGTAAGGGCTAAGCCATTCTGTCCTGGTGAGACGATTCAGTTCCTTCCATGTTAGATATGAGTGCTAAGATCCAAATCCATTCTGACGAGTAGGTCAGATGTAAGGGCTAAGCCATTCTATCATGGTGAGATGATTCAGTTCCTTCCATGTTAGATATGAGCGCTGGCCATTCTGTCGAGTAGGACAGATGTAAGGGAAACTGCCACTCTATGAGAGAGTGGAGGCACCTGGTCCATTACTAGGTAGCTCAGTCTGGGACTCGGGGCCTTTCTGACAAGCATGGAGGATTTGGTTCCTTCTAGGTTAGATGTAAGTGTGGGCCATTCTGTCATGGTGAGAGGATTCAGTTCCTTCCATGTCAAATGTAAGTGCGGGCCATTCTGTCATGGTGAGAGGATTCAGTTCCTTCCATGTCATATGTAAGTGCGAGCCATTCTATCATGGTGAGAGGATTCAGTTCCTTCCATGTCAGATGTAAGTGCGGGCCATTCTGTCATGGTGAGAGGATTCAATTCCTTCCATGTCAGATGTGAGTGTTTGGGCCTTTTTGATGTGATTGTAGGTTACTACATGATCAGATGTGAGTGTTGGGCATGCCTTTTTGATGAGTAGGTCAGATATAAGTGTTGGGAATGCCTTTCTGACAAGTAGGTCATATGTAAGTGCTGGGAAAAGACATACCTTATGGCTAGGCCTACAACCAGCATGAAATAAGGCTAGCTCTGTAGAACTTCCTATGACGAGATAGTACACATGATGATGACCAGATGAGATCCAGATCGAGCTATGATCCAGATCCAGTTATGATGACTCTAAGAGATCCAAATCAAGTGATGATCCAGATCTAGTCCAGTGATGATGATCCAGATCAAGTGATGATCTAGATCCAGTGATGTTGATCCAGATCGAGAGATGATCTAGATCCAGTGATGATGTCCCATGATGATCCAAATCGAGAGATGATCCATATTTGAAGAATGAATATGACTTAAAGACAAAGATGACTTGAAGACTCAGAAGACTCGAGATGCAGATGATGAGATGATCCAGGTGATACAGAGAAGAAGACCAGTGCTGAAAATTGTGTCGAAATAATACCTTCCTAGTTAAGAGGGAGCGTTGATGTATTTGTAACTTTAGAATGTATTCATCTATGTATCTTATGTATTGTAACCCGATGTTTATTCCGGGATGTATTTATTGTGTAATTGAGTCATGTTGTCATGCCCCGATGTTTCGATCGGGATAATCAATAATGTAAACAAGTCATGTAAAGTCATAGTGGGTAACCCTCCAATTATGTAAGGGTTAAAGTCCCCGCAGTTCTGGAACACTAGGGTTATTAGAATCTCCTAGTAGATTTCAACCCTAGTAGGGTTTTAGTCATGTTGGGATTAGTATAAATAGAGATTCGGGGTCTCTATTTAGTACACATCACTCACACACTCAAGTGTAGCACATAGTTGAGGAAGGAGAAGACATTGGGGCTATACAAGAAGAAGATTACTACTGTCGGGAGTGCATATTACTGTTTTGGGGTTTTACATCTTGTGTTGATTCTATTTTTGAGGAAGTTGTGGGGTTTTCTCCATTTATGGTTTCCCCAATGAAAAACACTGTGTTAATTGTCTCTTGTGTTTGATTGTTGTACTTGTTGTTCTCTTAGTAAAGATCCTAACATAATGCTAGCTTAATGTTGAAAAACTAACAAATGAGCTATGATAGTCCTCGCCTAAGCCACCGAAAGCTATAACTTGTGAAATTTTCATCCAAATAAAAAACAGAGGCTTTCAAACTGTCAATCATATTCATATCCTTCATTGTATGAGTTAAATTCTTCATACTATCAAAATAATTTATTTTGGGAGATAACATCTGGCTCCTACTTGGGGATGGGAACCTCCCTCCAAGGTCACAAGAACCCCAAACCAAAATGCCTTTCCTGAAAAAAGAATAATTAAAGCTATCTTCTAGTGTTCCATTGGTCATGGAGTCATTTGTCTTTTATAATTGATCTGCTACAATCTTCATGTAGCCTTCTTTGCTTATTCATGAAAACAACTAAAAATGACCTAGCTGCTCATATTAAGAGATTATTTTCCTATATACTCCTACTCCTAATTCTAATCAGTAGAGTCTTCTTATCACGTGACATCATGCTTCCAATGAAGCCATGTCAAAAACTGATATGATGAACTTATCCTTGGTCTTGACCCGAAAGATAAATGAAACCCTAGCATGTAACAATGTAGTTTCAAAGGGTGACAGAACCAGCTATCATCTAACAAAAATATTTTGATATCTATGATGCTCATAAGTTCCAGATAGTGAACAAAGGGGTCATAAAAGCCAACAAGAAATACCTTTTTCTGCTGTTGATATTTTCCTTCACTGATGTCAATGTTGAATGTGAACTTCTCAACCTTTTTCGGTTCAAAATGCAATCTCAACAGATGATATGAACCTTCTCATTCTCTTATGATTAGATCTTGATCATCAATCATTAAAATTTCCTTTTGAGAATAGTGCTACAATGGGATGATAAAACAGGGTTTACATCATATGAATAAAGATCAGTTGAAAACATATAATTGCCAATACAATCATCAGTTATCATAGGCTCATCCTGGTTTGCAAACTGATCATAAAATCCAGATTCATACCTATCTTGGGAGTACTTTGAAAACACTGAAGAATCTGATTCTAAATCTTAAAGGAGCTCACATGCTTGCTGCTATTCCAAATCTGCTTCAAACTCGTAATCTTCCTGTTCAAAATATGAATCATACTGATGTTTATCTGGCTCAAGTAAATGATGGTTTTCAAAATCAAACTGCTCTGGGATTCTCCTTGAAGCACAAATGTTTTCCTCCACCTCTAAAGCATCTTCAAACATAATGCTTAAAGATGAAGGTTTCCTTTCTAGCAGAAGAAGGGAAAGTTTTGAATGTAGTCCCATCACATAATATATAATGGAAGCTGTCTCTATGGGCAAGATCTACAAAGGCATAGCATGATAAATGTTGTAGAATATTCGATTAAAGATAGACAAAGTTTCATCTTCCTCTCTCTTCAAAGCATAGAAATCAGTGAGATACAAATCAAGACATTTGTTCTCACCCCAATGCTTCAAAAATGCATCAGTGAATTCTATCCAAGAGCCAATAGAGTCGGCTCTTAAATTCTTGAACCATATAGCAACATATCTAATCAACGATTTAGAGAAAAATCTCATGACTACATCCTCATGAACAATCTGAAAACGTTCAATAAAATATTCAAAAGATTCCAAGTTCCTTTCCGCTGAAGCTTGATTCTCTCCGAAAAACCAAGGGAGATATTTATAACAGCCAAGAGGATAAGGATGAAGCCGAGAGGGAATTTTTAATGGCTTAAACATCTTCATCCTAATTTTGATTTGAAAGGTTGTGGGCTAATCATGAGGGATAATAATATGCTAACAAGGTTCAACAGTTATGGAAATGAGTGTTGACCTCTACATAGGTTTTGAATCAGTTTTGGTTTCTTCAAGGTTACATGGCTGATCAGATTTAGAAGGAATTTGGGTACAGTGGTCATTTTTATAGATGAGTTGTGGCACATAGAATGATTCACCTTCTACAATACAAGCAGGCTACAAATATTCTTCTACAGATGGATTTATAAAAGATGGCTGATAATCTTCAGAATATATAAAACATAGGATAATTCTTTTAACATCTGAAGGGAAAAGTATAAAGGAGCTGATAAAAAATAACAACAGTTCATAAAGTAAAATGTTGAACTGGTACCTAGATTTTGAATTCATCCTCTTCATCTTTTATCAACTGGGTCCTCCCCAGTGGAGTTTTATTAAATTTGAACGGATAAGGGAAATAGAAGTCTTTGTAAATCTACCCTAGCAGTAGGGCTAGGTTTTCTTCTGATGATCTTCTTTGGGTCTGCAACAGGTGTTGCTAGTGGCCTCTCTTGATTTTCTCTGGTATGATCCCTTTGTAGAGCCATAGTTCTTCAATGGAGTCGCTAGGGATGAGATATTCACAAGCAATAGTGCTTAAAGATTCCTCAACTCTGAAATTTTTTGATTTACTTCTAAACTTTTGAGAACTAGATGCTTCATCATAAGAAGATTGAAATGGAGGTCTATTCGATATAAAAATAGAAATACCTCTAGAATACCTAATGTATCTCCCCTTGCATCTTTGGAGGTCTGTCTTAGTGAAACCATAGCTCCTCTCAGAATCTCTTCTAGATCTGAAACATGTGTTGTTGGTGGCCCTTTATGGTTTTCTCTGGTACTTGATCTTCTTGAAGCCACCTTATTTCAATGGAGTCACCAAATAGATGATTACAACTAGAATAGTGTCCAAGCTTTGTATATCATCAAAGCAAGGATCTATGTCGTCTCCCAGGGAAGCTAAGCTTCAGTATTCTCTCCCTGGCAACTGCGCCAATTTGTTATCACTCCAGAAAACTCCTCTAGGTTGTAGCTCAAGGATGCCTGGTAACTTAAAATGTTTTTAGGGTTTTATGATATGGATCAAGTCAGGTGACGTATATAACCTTCCACTCTCAATACATGCATGAAGCTCACTCAATTACAAGTCTTTTAGTTACAACTTGTTCAGTAGTTTGACAATAAGGTGCAGGGACGGAGAACTCATCAGGCTGGTGGATTTACATACAAAACACATGCATATAAATGGCTAAATACTGATAAGGATGGAACTTATAAATCAAATTGTACTAAAAAACCAATAGGATGACAGCTATCATCTTTTTAATCAATCTAAAAATGACCTAAATACACATTCAGGCATAAGTGCAACAAAGAAAGAGATGATGGCTGAACAGATCATAACAAAAGATCTTAAATTCATGAATAAGTAGAATGAGAAGCATGAAAGCATTATAGGCTTATAAATCCCCGAAGTTGAAACCTTATTATAAAATCAATCTTAGGCTTTATAGCCTTTTACAAAATGGACAGATCCTAAAACTTGGATCTCTTTTTTACAAAAATAATCAAAAGTAACAGTTTTTGCAAATCAGGGTTTGAAGCCCTACCTAACTACTTGTCTAACTATAATGAAGATTTAGTTCACTGACTGAACATTAAATAACTGAAGTAGTCACTAATGATCACTGCTACTGGTCCACTATTAGTTAACCCACTGATTTCTCCTTGACGATTTAGGTTGATGACTTTATGGCACTATTTTGTCATAATAGATCTAACAGACCCTTTTTGATACTTATTCCAGCACCTTTTATCTTTAACTTACGCCCTTGAGCCATTTGCAATCACCAAAATCCAGTTCTATTTCTCAAAACATTTCTTTTAAACCTCTGTCCGCTTTCGGTGGATAAGCGTCTAGTCTATCGGAACTTTTAACTACTGATTCAAACCACTAACGAACCTGTCGATGATCGAAAGCTCTAACCACTAATGCATCGGAACTTTAAACCTGAACATTGTTGCATTGTAGACATTTCAAACCACCAACGTCGTGATGGTTAAGCTTCGATGATTGGAAGCTCTAACCACTACTGTGTCGGCAATCGGAACCTCAACCCACTAGACTCTTCATAGTGTCGATGACATGAAGGACTAAACCTCTGAAATGTCGGCATCGTAGAGGACTAAATCTCTGACCACTGTCAACAATGTTCTTTCGGTGGTCAACACAGATGTCATAGCTTTTGCCTAAATCGCCAAAAACGGTTTTCCACCCGATATATATTTTTCAGCTTTCGGTGGTTAGTGTATATGTTGCACCCCTTTCTAATCTGCCAAAAACGACCCTTTTCCGTGGCTAATGAGCTATGATAGTCCTCGCCTAAGCCACTGAAAGCTATAACTTGTGAAATTTTCATCCAAATAAAAAACAGAGGCTTTCAAACTGTTAGTGATAACACACTCACAATACACAAGATGTGACACATCAATAATTTGGCATTCCACATTCATTAGGAGCTATGTCAAATTGTGATGTTTATCAAGGGTTATGTTATATTGAGACATTCATCAACGGTTTTGTCACATTGCGACATTGATGAATATAATTTTATTAATGTTTACAACTATATTATTTTATTTTATCATTTTTAACAATTTTACATTGATCCAGGTTTATTTGTCTAATATGACAAAGGGTTATGCACATTCTGACATTCATTAAGGATTAAAAAATTATATACACTAATAATGTGCAAGACGTGACACATCAATAACTTGAAATTTCACGTTCTTCAGGGTTATGCTGCATTGTGATGTTTATCTAGGGTTATGTTGCATTATGACATTCATAAAGGGTTATGTCACATTGCAACATTGATTAATGGTTATGTATAATTTGACATAAAGGTTACATCCAATTTTGCATTCATTAAGGATTAAAAAACAGTCTATGTCGACAATGCCCAAGATGTGGCACATTAATAATGTGACATTTGACACTCATTAAGGGCTATGTCACATTGTGATGTATATAGATTTTTATGTTGCATTGTAGTGTTCATTAAGGGTTATATCACATTGCAACGTTGACAGGGGGTTATATATCTAATATGACAAATGGTTATGTTCCATTATAACGTTCATTAAGGATAACAAAATGATATACACCAACAAAACCTAAAATGTGTCACATTAATAATGTGACCTTATATGCTCATCAACGATTATGTATCATTTTAATTTTTATTAAGGTTATGTTGCATTGTGACATTAACCAAGGGTTATAATGTATTCTGATGTTTATTAAGGTTATGTTGCATTGTGATATTGATAAAGGGTCATGTCAGTTTTTTTTAATTTTATTAAGGGTTATGTTGCATTGTGACATTGATTAATGGTTATGCCTAATTTGACATATGGGTTACGTCACATTATAACATTCATTAAGGAATAAAAAATGGTATACATCGACAATGCCCAAGATCTGACACATTAATAATGTGACATTCAATATTCATCAAGGACCGCTATGTCACATTGTGATGTATATCAAGAATTATGTTACATTATGGCATTCATCAAATGTTATATAGCATTGTGGCATTGATCAATGGTTATATGTCTAATATGACAAAGGTTTATCTCCCATTATGACATTACTTAAGGATTAATAAATGATATACCCTGAGTAATTCTCAGCATTGCTCAATATTTGACACATTAATAATTTGAAATTCAACTTTCATCAAGGTCTATGTTGCATTTTGATGTTTATCAAGGGTTATGTTGTATTGTCATTGCAAAATTCATCAAGGGTTATGTCTAATTTGACATAAGGGTTATGTCTGATTTGAACATTCATTAAGGATTAAAAAATGGTATAAGAAAACAATTCCCAAGATGTGACAATACATTAATAACGTGACATTTGACATTCATTAAGGGGTATGCCACATTGTGATGTATATCAAGTGTTATGTTGCATTGCAATGCTCAAAAAGGGTTATGTTGCATTGAGACATTGATCAAGAGTTATATGTCTAATATGACAAAGGGTTATGTCACATTTTGACATTCATTAAGAATTAAAAAATGATATACACTGAAAATACGTAAGATGTGAGGGTTTGTGCAAGCTAATGAGGGTATCTTTTGACACGTTAGATGCAATAGAAAACTGAAAAAAAACAGACATGATCCCTCAACTTACATGGATATTTTGAAACACATATACAATGAATCTTGTGATGAGTAAAAAACATGAAATGTAGGAAATTGAATGAATTTTCCGAATATATAATTTGTTTCTATTGAATATGTTCTCAACTATCTGAAGTTTGATCTTTTTTAACTGGAAATATTTACTTTTTAGACAAATTATAAGGTATAAGTTTTTGTGGGTGCAACGTTTGAGTGCCTAAATCATGGATTCAACTTCGGAAAACTTGTAGAGATAAATATAACAAATAATACTAGTACATTGTTATTTTTCCAAAAAAAATTATAAATTATTATAATTTTTTAATTATCTAAGTGATCAAACCTCGAGAACAATACGATGAGTGTGGGTGAAACCTTTAAAGGTATTAATGCAATTATTTCAAAATGGATTGTTTATAGCATGTAAAGGTCATTGTCCTTAGTGCACTATACATTTTTTTTTCAAAATGGTTGAGAAACGGAAGAGTTATGGAAGAAACACTAACAATTTGCTTTTTTTAGTTGAGTCACGACACAAGAAAAATAGAAGAAAAATAGAAGAAAAAAAGAAAAAAAATAATATATTTTTTACAAAAATTGCATATTTGGAATCTGCAAAAAAAAATGCTATCTGGTTCTAAAATTTCATAAAAAATGGTTGTGTGCATCATACTATAATGAGGGGTAAAACACAATCATAATGAGAAAAATGGTGAGATCCCTAACTAGCTATGGTTTACCATATTGCATACTAGAGGTTTGGATAACTTGAAGCATACACATAGGAATAGTGATGACACCCAGAAAGGTGACAACACTCATTCTTAATGCTAATAAATGTGGGCATGTTTATTTTAAATTCAAATTTTCCTTTCCCTCCTATATGTGTTCCATGAAAACCAAAACATGTATGTGTTTTAGCTCTACAAAACACATGTGTGATTTAGCCATACAAAATGCATACACATTTTGTAGAGATAAATGCACATGAGTTTTGGTAAAAATAAAATTTTCCTTATGGTTAAGGGGGGGAAGGGGTGTTGGGAGAGATAAATAGATATAAATTGGGGTTTAGGGAGGATTAGGGTAGTTAGTGGTAATAAGGTGTATGGGGTTGTGGTAGAGAGGGGCAGGGGGTGGTGAGTGGTAGGGTGTTATACCTCGAAATGGCACTTCTCTGTCTGAGTAATGATACCAAATGTGTCGTTACAGAAAAGGAAAACATGGATAGAAGTATCCCTATCTTTATAAGAATATTGGACTTTCAATACTTTCTATTAAATCTAGCACCATATACCTATGCATATCAACTTACTTGGAATACATGACTTCCCTTTTAGTAACCAGTGTACCATACGTGATTTTCCCTCAAGCAACCCACGTATGGATAAAAAGAGTGGAATACACTAGTTTCCTCAAAGGAACCCATGTATTATCCACGAGTTGCTCCACTACAAGCTATGCATTTCATTAAGAATTGTTAAAAATAAAAATATGATTAATCAAAGGGAATTTTGGATCGGATTGGAAACCTCCCCAACTTCCCTAACCTTCCTAGCCTTGAAATCCTTCCTCACAAACCACTATAAAAAGAGGGGAGAGATATGAAGAAAGGGGACCAAATTTAGAGGCAAAGTTATGTCAGACAACTTTCATTGAGGAGATGTGAAAGAGGACTCAAAGCTAGGTCTTGCATAGGATTCTGATTAAGCAAATAATTTGTAATGTTTCCAAAAAATTTGTTAATAAAGATTGTTATTTATTTCCGTCATTGTGTAATGAATGCTTCAATTGTTGTTGAGTAATGATCTAGAATGTCTTTTTTCTTGAATTTCAATCTTTGTTTGTGTTCATTTCTCATCTATTACAACAATTGAAGATACTTTGAGAAAGGGTACTTTATTTTTGTAGGTGTTGAATATTGGAAGAAAAAGAGAATTGGAGAGAAGAGCCAAAGCTAGGATTGACCATCGAAACAAGGTGCAAAATCCTCATATATTCCCATTTAATATATGCGTTTAACCCTTCCTATCTTCCTGGAACCTCATAATATGTTGGTTGCCTTCTGAATCCAAGCCATATGATAGATTTACCTCACAACTGAACTAGAGACTCCACTAGGGATTCTTCTATTTGTGGTGTCTTTGATTGACTTTTCTTTCCATTTTTGTCCACTCCCGGTCCTTTATCTGACTTGCTTGCATAAATATTTAGTTAGTCCAAATTGATCATTCAGTGTTTAAGTCCATTCCTTTTTATTTTTTATTTTTTTTAGGAATCCATAGGCATCCCATAATTGTAGTTGTGTATACTCTGCAAATACATGGGTTTTCCACTACACTATCACGTATGGTATGTGGTTTGTCTTCTACAGAGTTGGATATTCTCTTTAGGTGGTCATGTGAAAGCTAGGGTTTTGTTTAAAAGTTTGTTTTTGCATCTTGGTTTCCTATGAGACTTTTTCCTAAGAATGCTTGATACTGTTTCTTGATTAGGTCTTGGCTTGTTTATGTTGTAAGACCCTTTTTAGTGAGTTGAGTTGGTTTGCGTGTTTAATATCTTTGGGTCTCTCCTCTTGGATTTTAATTGGTAGGGGTGTAGGTGATCTTTGATTTTTCAACCCCTTTTTATGTTGGTATTCACTTATAGTTTTGTTTCTTGGGTAAAAGACCTAAACTTTCTTCTTTCAAGCCTTGGAAAAACTTGGTTTTATAAACTTGTGTAGTTCATTCCAAGTAGGGTTTTTTCAAGATTTGCATGATCTTCAAAGTTTTTTTTATGAGGTCTAAATTTTGAGTCTGATTAATACATTCATCCATTTTTCTCATTTTATGTTTGTGTATAATGCACTTTATTTCATTCTCCTTTTCAAAAAAAAAATAAAACAAAGCATTTAGGTGCATACTAGATTAAGTAGACACATTTTGCATTTGTTTTCAAGTTCTCAAAGAGAAAACCAAAAAAAATTATTTGATTTTCAAATTTCAATAAACAAGTTTCATTATTTTTGAAAAAAAGAAAAGATAATTTAAAATGACAATGTCAATTTGAAACACTTCACATCATACTTTTTCTTTTCAGTCAAGTCCAAAAAAATTATAAGTTGCACGGCCATCACCCTGAGTAAAAACTTAGCCTTAAAAAGAACGTTAATATTTCAAATTGATTAGTAACAATTTTCTTTTTAGGGACATCACCAACTAGCTTAGGGTAGGGTTTTGGATTAGGACTATCTATAACTATCCAAAACTTGTTAAATTCATACATAGTGCCCTATCACTTAGGAAACCCACTTCTACAGGAAGGAAAACCAGAAATATTCTCTAACATAGGAGTCAAGAACGGGTTCATGTGAATATTGAGTTGCGGAGATACTGCTCCAATACCCAATGGAACATGGACCTGGATTCTTGTGCATATGGGGGTTAATTCGGTACCACCCTTGGCATTGTGTGGTGCCAGTGCTGTTTGAATTTTTGGCTTGTTACCCTTCCCATGCACATTAGTTAGACCGACGACTGTTTCGTTAGAACTTTATTTTATATTTGGTAACCATAGTATCTTTACCTAGGGTTCTTACATAGGTGACGGTGGAAGGATATTTCTATTGTACCTAGGAAAAACATGGGAGGAAACCCCGTGAAATAATTTGGTAGGGTGGTTGGTGATCCAACTGCTTGCACCCATAAAATGTGTATCGGGACCCCGGGTAACTGATATTCAGCTCTTCATTTGTCTATTTTGGGCTCTCATCATCCCAGCCATTCCTTTGGAAGGCATATATTTATCTGCATGGTTGTGATTCTTAGGAAATTTTTTAGTGGTATGTTGTTTGGTTTTCCTGTGATATATTCTAACTCTTAGGTGTGTTTAAATAAATTCTTTAGCTGTGGAGGATAAACATCCTTGTAGGTTGGAAAGGTTGCAAATCCTTCCTCCACTTATGACTATGGAGCCTCCATTGCCACTTAGATGGAAGAGAATCAACACAAGTGGTTCATTTGAATAGATTGGTATTAGTGATATTCTAGGGGAACTTGAACTAAGGTATAGTCAACCTAATAACCCCTCAGTATAGATCAAAGAATTGTAGGCCAAAGACTTTGCAAGGAATTATAACTCACCTTTTACTGATTTGAGGGATCCAATACTTGTGTAAGTTAGACCTTTCAATCAACCTGGTATTGGTGTCCCATTAATTTTTTTCATGTCGAATACAAGAGAAGGATCTAGGGATATCTATACCCTTACTTCACCCATGTCAGCTAGTGGAGTATCTCCTCCACATGTGAGTGTATCACTGTCAAACATACCCAATGCACCAGTAGTATATTTGAATTTTACTTCACCTATCCATGTGTCTCTGAGTACTAGAGTGGTTAGTACTTTAGTACCCACAAGCATTGCTACCAGTCCATCTAATGTGTTGGTTACTGAGGTACCTACCCAGCATTTCTTTTACATCCTCTCCCTTATTCCATAATTTTCAGAATAATCCTAGTGGTTCCACTCCTTTCGTCCAAGGGTATCCCTAGTATGGAGGACACATTCCTCCATCCTCACCATATGTAGGTCCCACTCCTAATTTTGTACATATGTCTTTTGGAAGCCAGAATCCTTTCTCGAGATTTATTTTTTAAACTACAAGCCAGGTCTCAATTGGAAGCTCTACTTTTTCACTATTTCATGGAAGATCAATAACTCTTGTATCGGTGACAAGCATTTTAGCTGGAACCAGGAAAAATCAACATAACACACCTCAAGTTAGTATCCCCTTGGCTTTCATATGGAATCCTTTTCAAAACATTGTCACTTATTCACAACCAATGGCTGGGGGAAACCTTGACCAACCTTATGGGAGAATTGGTGAGGGAACTTCCTCCCACCAATATCCTCAATACTAAAATCCAACTCAACCTCAAATTCCTTTTCTTGAAACATTAAATTTTCTAGAACTCTCAAAACTAATGAACGGCCATGTGCACCCCGATCCTACTTGGCCACCAGTTCCTATCAAACTACCTTCAGATATTCCAAAATTTGAAGGGAAAAGTAGAGGGGACCCTGGTGACCATGTCACAAATTTACGTATATGGTGATCCTCCAACTCTTTGAACAATGATTCAATTCGCATGAGGATTTTTCAAAGAACTTTGACGAATGTAGCAACTAAATGGTACATCAAAATCCCATTTGTTGCTTATGACATTTTCCTTGATTTAACCACTATTTTTCTCAATCACTTTCAACTTCATGTCTGATATGATGTCAGTACTGATATTTTGTCAACTTCTCGACAAAATAAAGACACTCATATTTTTTATCACATTTAGGAGTGGAGAAGAAGAGAGATTTTAATTAAAGCTAATCTTCCTCTAGAGTTTTTTTTGGAATGGTTTTTTAAATCATGTTTACCATATATTTCAAATGATGTTTCAAATTCCGGAGTGACGACCGGAGAGGAAGACATTCTCAGATCGCATCAGCTTGACTTGATCTACGCTCAGTCTAGGATTCTCTATGAGATCATACCCGATGCGACAAGGTCTAATTCAGACTTTGAAAAACCAAAGGATGGACCACATGTCGATGACATTGTAGGTTTGGTTCAGTCACTCACTGTGGAATCACTACAAAAAAATTCCTTGAACTATCACTGAATCAGTCCATAGTGGAAGAAGCCAAGGCTGCGACCCCCTCCCATCAAAAATAATAAGTTTTTAATGCACAATCCACCCCAAAAGACACTCACAATTCTAGTGGGAATAAAAAAGGGAAGAAAGGGGAGAGAAATCAAAATAAACAAAATCCCACAAACAATGTCGAGTGGGGAAAGAAAGAGAAGAAAAAGATGAAGTTTCCTTGCAAAATTTTTCAGGAAGACCACTTAACTTATCAATTCCCTTTGATGGAAATGGCTTAGAATTTGTTGAAGAAATAGCCTGATGTCCTTAAGGACCATTTCCCACACAAACAAAATGCAACTTTGAGTGATCCAAAGAATTTCAAGGGCACTCAGAACACTCCTCTTGCTAATCAATCCTACATTAACATGGTCTGATCCTAAACATTATGTTGATGTATTTGTAACTTCGGAATGTATTCAGT
This sequence comes from Pseudotsuga menziesii, assembly GCA_001517045.1. Lineage (NCBI taxonomy): Eukaryota > Viridiplantae > Streptophyta > Pinopsida > Pinales > Pinaceae > Pseudotsuga > Pseudotsuga menziesii. The sequence goes on from LPNX010423748.1 coordinate 75,075, forward strand.
TATGTATTTCATATATTGTATTTGATTAGTTCGTGATGTTCCTATTGGGAGAATCAATAATGTAAACAAGTCAGGTAAATTCATAGAGGTTAACCCTCCTTGTTGATGCGGGGTTAAAGTCCTTGCAGTTGTGGGGCACTAGGGTTATTAGACTCTCCTAGAGAAGTCGGCCCTTGTAAGTTATTGTCAAGTCAGAAACTAGTATAAATAGGGAGTGATCCTATCTATTTATCACACAGTCACTCACACTCAGTTGTAGCGCATGAGTGAGAGAGAAGGAGCTAGGATAAGAGAGAGAACAACTGTTGGAGATCATCTTACTGTCTTTGGGTTTTACTGCTGCCATTGGTGCTTATTCTATCTCTGAGGAAGTTGCTGGGTTTTATCCTTTATGGTTTCCCTAAGGAAAATCTTTGTGTCTATTGTCTCTTGTGTTTGATTGTTGTGCATGTTATTCTCTCAGATAAGATCCTAAGATAATACTGTCTAATTGATAAAAGTATAACATGGTATCAGAGCTAACCTGAGAAGAAGACACTATATAGTTATGGAAGCTAGGGATTCTTATTTTTTTGGTCTCTCTCCATAATCCATGAGCAAAAGGAGGATAGGATGAACCTCCATTGAAGGGCGCATCTTTCTTTGGAAGCAGAATCTGATCTTGAGCACTTTCAGTTTTTGACCTACCACTACATCGGGAAATTAGGGGTTTTCACTGAAGAGGAATTTTTTAGTGAGCCCAGGCTAGGATTGCTCTCCTCCTCAAAATATAAGTTTAGAGAAAAAAATCAAGGTTTTTGGTTGGATAGAAATTTGAGAAAGTCAAACCCTGATTTTCACTAGAACCAAAAAACCAGCACTGCAGAATATCAGCTCCAGATCCAGTTTTCAGCTTCTCAAATTGGTAAGATCTAAATATTTTGTATTTCCATTTGAGGTTCTCAGTTAAGATGTCTCATCACACCAATCTTGATGAAAATATTGAGGGATATGATAACTTCCAAGCTTAAAAGTATAGGATCTCCCTAGTCCTGGAAGAAAATGAGTTGGACTCTTACATTAGTGAAGAGGTTCCAGTTCCATAGGGAGATGAGGCTAAGTCCATACACAAGAAGAAATTTATCATAGCCAAGAGGATTATTGCTGATTCAATCAAGGATCACCTCATACCACAGGTGTCCTCCCTAAAGACACCTAAAGATATGTTTGAAGCCTTGACCAAGTTGTTTGAAGGAAAGAACATAAATTGGAATATGACTTTGAGGAACTCGTTGAGGAATGTGAAGATCCAGAATGCAGAGACCATACAATCATACTTTACAAGGGTCTCTTAGATCAAATAACAACTTGAAGTAGTATATGAAGAAGTGGAGAATGCATAGATTATGATGACTACCTTGAATGGTCTCCCTAGGTCATGGGAATCCTTCATTCAAGGGATTTGTGATAGAAGAAAGCTAGTCACCTTCAGTAGACTATGGGAGGAATTCTCACAAGAAGAAGCTTGAATAGCAGCCCGAGAAGAAAATATGGGAAGTGAAGATCAAGCTCTCATAGTAAACTCCAAGAAAAGTAGAAGGGACTATCATCACCCCAAAGGTAAGCATTCTCACCAGAAAGGTATCTCAAGAAAACCTAACAGAGATTTATCTAAAATCGGATGTTTTACTTGTGATGAGAGAGGACACTATGCCATATATTGTCCTAGAAAAAAAAATGGATCTCACAAGAATAAGGGAAACAAAAGAAGACATTATGCTCATGCTGTAGAGGATGATGAACCTTCCATAAAGGGAATCAAACAAGAAAGTGATGAAGAACATGTTTTGATTTCCACTCTCACGGGAACTATCACGCATGGAAGAAATTATTAGCTTATAGACAGTGGGGCTTCCAAACATATGATAGGATTCAAAGAATCCTTTGTGAAACTGTTCGAACATGAGTCACCTCACAAGGTGAAACTTCGGGATGACTACCAGTATCCAATAAAAAGTAGTGGTGAATCCTCCTATAAGCTAGACTCTGGAAAGTCTATGAAGATCAAGGATGTCTTGTTTGTACCAGGACTAAAGAAGAATCTCCTCTCCATATCTACATTGGATGCAAAGGGTTTCATTTGTAGATGTCCAAGTTCTTATGTGGCCAAAGGAAAAGACTATACATGATGTAGTGGTGATTGGGGAACAAGAAGGAGGACTATACAAACTGAAGGCAAACCAGAATAAGATTTGGTCCATGACTCAATAGAGCCGAATGAACTTTGGAATAGAAGGCTTGCACATGTGCACTATAGAGCACTGCCACTTGTGAGAAAAGTAGTTGAAGGTATTCCAGAAATACAGACAAAACATGACAGTGTCTACAAAGGATGTGCGAAAGGAAAGAACACAAAGAAGACATTTCCAAGTAGTGAGAGCAAGGAAAAATGGATCTTGGAAATTATCCACTCCGATGTATGTGGTACGATGTCATCCAGTTCATTAAGTGGGTATGTATACTATGTTTCTTTCATTGATGATTTTTCTATGAAGACATGGATATAATTCTTGAAGAACAAAGATGAAGTATTTAGTAAGTTCAAGGAATTCAAAGCCTTGATCGAGAACCACATAGAAAAGAAGATCAAAACCTTTCGATCAGACAATGGCGGAGAATTCACATCAAATCAATTCAAAGAGTTATGCAGAGATTCAAGGATTAAAAGGGAGTTGATCACTTCATATAATCCACAATAGAATGGGGTTGCAAAATGGAAGAATAGAATGATCATGGAAGCTACAAGGGAAATGCTTCATGGTCAAGATCTTCCCATGGATCTATGGGCAGAAGCTGCCAAGAGAGTGGTGTATGTATAGAACCGTACTCCACACAGAGTACTCGACAACAAGACACCTGAAGAAGTATTTTCTGGAAAGAACTAGAGGTCAACCATCTCAGAATATTCGGTTGTCCAGTGTACATACACGTTCCAAAAGAAAAGAGGACAAAGTTAGATCCTTCTAGAAAGAAGGGTATATTTGTGGGATACAATGAAAGCTCAAAAGCTTACAAAATATACTTCCTAGGATCCAAGAAGATCAACATTAGCAGAGACGTAACATTCAACGAAGATTCGGCTTACAACAAATCCAGAAAGAGACTAGTTGAAGACTCTGAAGAAACATAAGTACCCAGAATTCAAGATACAACTATGAACGATGCAAATCAAGATGAATATCGAGAAATAGAAGAACCCCGAGAACCTATAGATCCACCCCAAGAGAAGAATCCTCACAAGAGGAAACCTGCATGGGTATGAGAGGCTATCCAAGGTGCAAAAAGATATGAGGCTCCATAATAAATGCATAGAGAGAGGAAAAGAACCAGGTCCTGTTCTGGTTATGTAGCCCTATTATGTGACATCATTTATAAAGAACCTTCCAACTATGAAGAAGTGGCAGAGAGGAAAGAATGGAAGGATGCCATGATCAAGGAGTACCAGTCAATCATGAATAATGATGTATGTGATGTTGTCCCTAGACCAGAGGGGAAGTTTGTTGTTACTTCCAAGTGGATCTACAAGATCAAGCATGCTGCAGATGGTAGCATAGATAAATATAAAGCAATATTTGTGGCTCGTGGCTTCTCCCAGTAAGAAGGATTAGATTATGAAGAAATTTTTGCACCTATAGCCAGATACACTTCCACCATATCAGTACTTGCTCTGGTTGTAGTGATGAAATGGAAGATACACTAGATGGAAGTCAATACTACTTTCTTGAATGGTGTAGTAGAAGAGGAAGTGTATGTGCAGTAGCCACTCAGTTTTGAGACACACGACAAGGAAAATCATGTGTGTAAATTGAAGAAAGCCCTATACAGTTTGAAACAGGCACCCAAGACATGGTACGACAGAATTGACAGCTTCCTATCTAGTTTAGGATTTACCAAGAGTAAAGTAGATTCCAACCTTTACTACAAGGTTTAAGAAGGGAACCCAGTGATACTCCTACTGTATGTAGATTATATGTTTGTAACAGGTGTGGATGGGTTGATTGCTGATACAAAGAGGAAGCTTGATGCTAAGTTCGAGATGAAGGACTTGGGTACGATGCACTATTTTTTAGGCATGGAGGTGTGGAAGAGTGCAGATGGAATCTCCCTAGGACAAGGGGAGTATGCAGTAGAGATCTTGAAGAGGTTCGGGATGATGGACTGCAAGGCCATGAACACACCTATGGCATTGAACCTGAAGCTATTGAAGGATGCTTTATTAGATATGGTTGATGCTATGATGTATCATCAGATGATTAGGTCCTTGATGTACTTGACCAATACAAGACCAGATATTTGCTTTGCTGTGAACACATTAAGCCAGTTCCTGATGGATCCAAGACATGTTCACCTGATCGCTACAAAGCATATTCTGAGGTACTTGAAGGGTACACTTGATTATGGGCTCAAGTACGAGGAAGATCAAAATATTAACTAGAAGGTTATGTTGAGTCAGATTGGGTACGCAGTGCCATCGATAGGAAGAGCACTTCAGGGTGCTGCTTCAGTATGGGATTAGGTGTGATATCTTGGTTTAGCAAGAAGCAGTCTTGCATGGCACTGAGTACACCTGAAGTAGAGTATTTCTTATCTTGTTGGCTAGTTGTGAGGCAATGTGGCTGGGGAAGCTAATATCTGATTTATTTGATGTCCAGTTGGATGTTACTTGTATCTATTGTGATAACTAGAGTTGTGTGAAGTTGTCAGAGAACCCGTTGTTCCATGAAAAGTCGAAGCACATTGTTATAGCTGATTTTACCACACCAGATGAATCACACTTGTATGGCCTTCCCCTATCCCTCTACAAACTCCTTGGACCCCTTGGACCATTTTTTATCCTTTGATGCTTCCTAGACCATCCCTAAATACATGTGAAAATTTCTATACGCAACTTTTAAACCCCTTATTGTGTATATATGCGGGTTTGACCCCTAAAACTGTGTACATCGGGATGTGTACAAAATCCAAATCCTTTTGGATTTTTCCTTGACATGGATCTGACTCACTTGTCTCCTGGCCTTCCATATGCCTTGAGATCATTCAGATTCGACCTTTCATTACCCCATTGAAAAGCTATATAAGGAACCCTTTGGATACATTGAAGTCATAAGAGAATTGAGAACAAAGAAATTATAGTCCATTGTTGCCGAAACTTGTGCTTGAGTCTGCATCCCTTTGTCCCTTGGAGCACTTTGGTGTTCTTCCCAAGCTTTCCTTTTGCTTGTGAGCTTGCTATCAAGAGATGGAGGATTGAGGTGGTGGAGGCCCAAGTGGGGGATTTAGTTTCTCTAATTTGCAAACGTGCCGACAAAGGTTGTCTTCATTGTAATCTTTGATTTTATATTAATAGAAATATCTTTCTTATCCAATAATGTATGTTTGAATGAATATTTTATCCATGGATGATTTCAAATGTTTATACATTGTTGATTATATATGCTAGAGTAGATCTAACACCAATATATATAGTATGCTTGTCTTTTTTACTTGTTGTTGAGGAAGTGATTCATCAATTCAAGCTGAAGTTGGAAAGCTCAATGGGGATCTACTTCAACCATCCGGAATAAGGTACAAGGTCTGATCCTTTAGTGTTAGATATTTGATTTCTCTTGCATATTGGAAAGGATTGATTTCTAGATTCAAGCTGTCTGTTGTGGTACCCCAAGCCATTAGAATTTCTCTCCATAATAGAATTGGAGACTCCACTGGGGATGTTCCTTGTTTTTATTTGGGGATTTGTGGGCACAATGGGCTTGATATTCTTGACTTGCTCTTTGTTTCTCCTTGTTTCTGTGTTGCATTTTATAGGATGTTCATCCATTGACACTCCCCTTTAATGGTTTGACCCTTGGCCTACGTTTTACCACTGTCTTCTCTGTATACGCATGTTTTTGGCCAAAATTCGCCTACATACATGGATTTTTGGCCAAAAGTCGCGTATACAAACAGGTTGTTGGCCAAAATCTGCGTATACATGCAGATTTTTGGCTAAAAGTTGTGTATATACGCAGTTGTTCTTTAAACAGTCGCATACATCCTCCCTTTTGGTGGGTTTGATGTTGTGGGAAGTTCTTGGGTGGGTTGTGAGTGTGGTTGGGTCTTCCTTGGGTCTGATGTTGTGTGTTGGATGCTTCTTTTGTGACCAGAGATGATTTTTCATTGATTTTTCTTTGAAATCAGTTTTAGTCATTTATCCTTTTTGTTTTTCCATTAGTGCATTACTCTTTTTTGTCTCAGTGTCTTGTTGGGCTTGTGCTTTATACTTGCTGCGGAGACTGAGAGTTTTAGATGACTTTTATTGCATTTTTCATTCTTTTATATTGAAAAATACAAAGTAGTTGAACTCTTAGTTGCATCTTAGATATGGATTTGAGGAGGTACTTGCATTGGATTGCTTGGATGAGAGTTTTATTTAGGATTTCATATAGGAAGGATTGCATTGGCATTTGGAAAGGAATATATATTTATGCATCTCATGTAGTGGCATACCCTATTTTTCATTTGACAAATATTGCACTTAACATTGTTTGTTATGGTGTGCATATTTATTTCACTGCTGAGTCATAATGCCATTAGTTGCATGGCTATTTCCCTTTGATTAATTACAACCAATTAAAATCAACGCATAATAAAATGAATTACACTATTTTCTTTTATAGGGTGCATCAACAACATTAGGTTTTAGGGTCTTGGAATAGTTCATTGTGAGTAAATTCTCTAAGACCACTAAACAACAACATGTATGTGTCTATCCATGTGAGAGTGTGAAATTCCTTGGTATAATTAGTGTTTTTCAGGATCCTCCTCTTACAAGGGAGTTAAGCATGAGGTAGTGTGAGCGGTTATTGAATGGGATGACCCCTAGCCATAACTGAGTAGCACCGGAGATATTTTTAGGATTGTATTCGTATCTGGGGGCTCTTTCGAGAGTTTCAGGCTTTGCTACCCTACCCATATAGCCAATCCCGCCTGTGACTGACCGCCTGAGCATTGATTATATTGAGGTGACCTTAGTTGCCTTACCTAGGTTATCGAGGGGATACTTGCAGAGGTTATTCTGTGAGTGTCCTGGCCAGGTAGAGGTCAGACAACATAGTTGATTTATGCATTGAAACTGAGGGCCACTATAATTAGTTACATACCGCTGCTTGTAGTGTATGGGAGTGTTGAGCCTTTCCCAAGCGAGACATACCTTCTACATTCAGGAGCTCACATATCCTCCCCTTGGTTTGCTTGTATTTTGGCTGTAGATTTTCTTAGGAGTGTGCTCTTTGTAGGCTAGTTGGCATTTGGTATCATGGTTACTTGAGTATATTTATGCTCTCTTGAGTTCGGGTCCTTTTATTTTCGGCATGCCTGGTATTATATCACCCATCCTTGCTCCTAGTATGGACCCTGGTGTATGACTTGGGGGCATCACAACCCCTTACCCTATTGATAGATTTGAAGTGGTCACATTCTTCCCTCTACTCCATTTGTGGAGGATGTTGACTGCCTTTGCTCGGTCTTTACACCAGTGGTCACCCTCATGGGGGTGGTAGTGGATGCGTGAACATTGGGTCTACACCTTACTTTCCTTTTTATGTCCCATCGTTCACCGCATTGTTTCCTTTGGGAGCATTTTTCATGATCATTCCTCCGTATATCCTATAGTTTGGATTCTTTATTGACTATTTTGGGTTATTTTGGACTAATATGGTTGTCATGTAGGGTCCAGGTTTTGTACGCTCTCTCCGAGGTTTCGACCCGTTCGTTCCTATCACATGTATCATGTATAAATTGGCATATAGGTTAGGATTTCAGATCCGATTGCATTTTGCATGACCTTATGACTGTTTCATTTTAACCTTAGGTATGAACCCATTGCATGGCATCATAGAACCTTCATGCTATTGTTAGAAGTGGTACTATGTGAATGGTAGAGCTTTCCTATACATGGGTGTCCTAGTTATCTCCCTTTTACATTTGGTACCCATGTTGTGAGTCCTCTCTTAGGTCTGAGAGTCCCCTTTTAGTCCTCTTGAACTTTATGCTAGCCATTTCCTCAGGACTCCCTTATGTCAAGTTGTAATTGCATTATCATGAGCTTTGCCTACCGTTATTGAGCCTTACGTCGGCTTCCCTGACATTGAGTTTCAGCCATATAGCTTGAGCTTGTCTCATGTCTAGCCATGCAGAGCCATTTCATATATCCTTTGTAGCTTGACTCCCTATTTTATTGGGAGGGGTCTTTCCCCCGAGTGTCGCTATCCTACACATGTATCCTTTCATTGAGCATAGGTATGTTCCATTACTTGGAACTAGTTTGTTTGCCCATATGACACTCGTCTCCTCCTAGTTTGTAACTATAAAAGCAGTTTTATTCTTTTTCAATCCTTTTAAATATTTGAAAAAGTCCAAAAAAATTTTAAAAAACCAAAAAGCCAGACAAGGAAAGATGTTATCTTTGGTAGCTATCGAGTCGTGTCACCTTCGAACAGAGCACTATATATCACATCCGTTGGTTAGGTTTATAGTTTGACTTAAGGAGCTGTACTCATTTATCTGAGTTTATCTCCACTGACTTGTTAAGCTTCCATTCCCCATGGAGCCTCTATCGATGCCTCTTGTGTGGCAGAGATGTCCCAGTTTTGTATATAGAGTCTATGCTACCTTTATTCAGTACCCCGTTATGCTCTTATTCAAAGGAAGTTAAAACCTGAGTCGACCATTCCTCAGTTATCTTGACTTTGCATGTCAGCCATTCCCGGTACAGTTACTGGTTCGTGCACCTTATGATCGAGTCCTTCCACATTATATAGCTTTGTTGAGTACCTCGGGTTGGATGATGGGGGATGCCTTAATGCCATCCTTCTAGCAGATTTCATCCCATTGACTTCATATCATTTATTTTGGGATTGGAATCCAGAGTCATTTTTGAGTGCCTTGAGACTTGCAGTCATCAGTGGTAGGTTCTCTTGCCAACGACAATTTTTAGGAATACATTAATGTCCCTTGATTGATGGATCCTCTCAAGTGTTTGACCTCAACACATCTATTTGCACTTGTTAGTTTTCACTCTAGTACCTTGATTCCCATTATCATTATCGGTGGGTGATCTCGCGTGTGTTAACGGTATACATCAATGACCGGTAATCAGATGATGGACTACTATCTTCGACCTCAACACCTCTATTCACATAGTAGGACTTGTACTCGTAGCAGTTTGTGTAGAAGACCTTCCAGATTGGTGGCATCTCTTATATGCTACCTCCTTGATCGTGCCAGTGTTCATGAGATTTCAGCTCTTGTGACTTGATTCCAGTATATGTCAAACATTTCCAGCTAATATGGAGATCTTGATCCATTGTATATCTTCATCCATTATGGAGATCATGATCCTTTGTATATCTTCATCATGGAGATTCTAATCTATGAATATTGTACGTGGCGATGACCACTCATGTGATATTTTGTATCATGCCTATTCATGGCCATTGTACTCTTATGTATCTGGGACTGCTATATGTATTTGGAGTTATGTGCAGAGTTGTATCATTGTACTATGCTGATTGGGTGACTGGTCTTCTATTTGGGGTTCTTCATCACTCCACTTCTGGGATGGACTTATAATGTATTTTGGCCATCGTATGACCCCTCTGACCTCACAAATTAGGGGGCATCTGTTATAGTTGATTTTACCACACCAGGTGAATCACACTTGTATGGCCTTCCCCTGTCCCTCTGCATACTCCTTAGACCCCTTGGACCATTTTTTGTCCATTGATGCTTCCTATACCATCCCTAAAAACATATGAAAATTTCTATACACGACTTTTAAACCCCTTATTGCGTATATATGCGAGTTTGACCCCTAAAACTACGTACATCAGGATGTGTACAAAATCCAAATCCTTTTGGATTTTTCCTTGACATGGATCCGATTCACTTGTCTCTTGGCCTTCCATATGCCTTGAGATCACTCGGATTTGACCTTTCATTACCCCATTGAAAAGCTATATAAGGAACCCTTTGGATACATTGAAGGCATAAGAGAATTGAAAGCAAAGAAATTATAGTCCGTTGTTACCGAAACTTGTGCTTGAGTCTGCATCCCTTTGTCCCTTGGAGCACTTTGGTGTTCTTCCCAAGATTGCCTTTTGCTTGTGAGCTTGTTATCGAGAGATGGAGGATTGAGGTGGTGGAGGCCCATGTGGGGGATTTAGTTTCTTTGATTCGCAGACGTGCCGACAGAGGTTGTATTCATTGTAATCTCTAATTTTATATTAATAGCAATATCTTTTCGTATCCAATAATGTATGTTTGAATGAATATTTTATCCATGGATGATTTCAAATGCTTATACATTGTTGATTATATATGCTAGAGTAGATCTAACACCAATATATATAGTATGCTTGTCTTGTTTACTTGTTGTTGAGGAAGTGATTCATCAATTCAAGCTGAAGTTGGAAAACTCAACAGGGATCTACTTCAACCATCCGGAATAAGGTACGAGGTTTGATCCTTTAGTGTTAGATATTTGATTTCTCTTGGATATTGGAAATGATTGATTTCTGGAGTCAAGTTGTCTGTTGTGGTACCCCAAGCCATAGGAATTTCTCTCCGTAACACACATCAAGATCAAATATCACTATATCAAGGATATAGTGTAGAGAGGAGTAGTGAAGCTCCAGTATGTTATGATGGACGAGCAGATAGCTAATGTGTTGACAAAGCCATTGTTGTTGGGCTTAGGGCAGACCCGAGTTTGATACTATTATCTTTGCACCAACAAAAAGACCCATAGTGTTGGCCCTTTCGGCAACAACCTGCGAATAGGTTGCAATCTCACCCGAAACAGCTATTAGAATCAGGTTTCTGCAAGCAGAAGAGGGATATTACTGTACCTTTAGCGTTAACAACAAATATTTATACAAAATAGAGCTTCGACATTCACTTAAATAGCTTCGCAGTTTAGATAAAAGATGTTTCTTTCTTAACCCTTAACTAGGAATTCACAGCAAAGTTAATATTTAACAGTTATCTTACTTTAGCATTCACCTACTTATCAACATCATAAAACCATAACAGAAGCAACACAAAAGAACCACCACAACACAAGATATAATGTGGTTCACCCCCAGTGTAGGGGCTACATCCACAGAACTGTGTTTATATTCAACTCTTTACAAAATCACAGTTCTGATCTACACACTCAGCTGTAGATCCTCTTAATCACCCAAAACTATGCACTTAACTACAGATATGCGTACTCAGATACAGAACCTTTCCTACAAAAACCCTCTACACACTCAGCTGTAGAGATCATCCACGCACACAGCTGGGACTTAACCTTAAACCAAAATAGGCCTTTGCCTCAATTTATCATCATAATAGAACCTACTATAACCTTACTTGACTCCTTTACACGAGTGCCTTATTTATACAAGTGCACTATTACAATACCATGGACTTAAACCATGGGCACCCGCAAATCATGGGACATTTACAAAAAGAGGGACTTTGACTCAACCCCGACACCCCTAAGACTATTTTGAGTCACAAATCTGCTTACAAGCTTCCACAAAAACCATGGAGTTACCAAAATTAATGACTGTTAAGGCACGCACCCCAACAGGCCCCTAAGACTCACCAGTGTCCCGTCCCGAGACACTTTGCTGCTTGTCTGGTGGGAGAATCTTGTTGGTGAAGATAATAAACTGCTTGTTGAGGTTGTGCATGATATCGTAGGTTGCTTGCTCCTTCTCCACCAACTCCTACAATTATACTGCTAATGCTTTGCTGGCCTTTTCCTGTGCAAATGCATCATACTCCTTCAGAACTTTGAGCTGGCTGTCCGCAGCAGTACTCAACTCCAAGGCCTCGTTGATAAGGGGCTGCATAGAATTTTCCAGCAATGTTGCTTTCATTCTGCACGAATCAATTTCTTGCTGGAGTTCCTTGCTTTGATTTACCTTGAGCATCTTCTGCATAGGATGCAGAGTCTTAATTTCCGCTTTCACTGCATCTAGCTCTGTCTGTTGCTGCTTGATGGTTTCTTGCAGCTTTTCTACTTTTGGATTGTCCTATATGTTGGCCCAGGCATCGACGATTTCATTTAGAAGTTTTGCTGTGCTGCTCGCAAGATCTGAGATCTTCGTTGCTGAGGCCTTAATATATTTGCGGCGCTGCTCCCTGACCTTTGGTGGGCTCTCCGGGATGATGCGAAGTTGAAGCTCTGCAATCTAAGCCTCATGTTCTACTTTTAGCTTCTCTATTTCACTGCAAGACTGTTGTGCATAGTCTTTCAGCTTGGCAATTCTTTGCTCCTGCTCTTCCTCAGCCTGCATGTCGAAGTCAGGAAGACTTCGACACGCCTCATCCAATACTCGTGCCAATGTGATCTGCTTACGTTCTGTGTCCCTCTTCCTCTGCTCCGCTTCCTCCAACTGCGCTGTGAGGCTCTTACTTTGCTTCATGGTATTTTCCAACTGCCTGTGTGAGAAGCTATCATGTTCTTGGATCTCCCTCATGATTTCCAGTTGACAAAGGTGCAGCTCCGTCATAGACAACTTGGTGTAATCTATCCCAACTGTCATGCTCATCTCCGAGCAAGACGCTGCGTCAGTTATTATGAGGGCTACACTTGACACTTGTCCTTTATTATCTCTGGCTGGCCATTGTCTTGTGTCTGGCTGTGCGCTTACTGGGACACTTCTTGTTGCAACGCCAGTCGCTGATTTTTTTGCTAGCGTCTTAAGTTCTGCAACTCACTGCACTATGCCAATGAGCGCATTAAGGTGCGTAGCTGCAAACTCTTTCCATTTGCTAGTTAATGCCTCTATAGATTTTGTCAGCGCCTAATCAAGCTCCTCAATCATCAAGGCAGGCTCCTCCATGATATTCGTACCCTTCGACGCCTTAGCTTTCTTCCTGGGCTGAGGCTTAGCGACTTCCTCTGCCTCTGGTGACTTGCGCTTATCTGGGCGATTGGGGTCTGAGATTGTCTTGACTGATTCTTCCTCTTCTTCATCATCTCTGCCATCTCCACTCTGGTCACCTTCACTCTACTGCGACTCACTTTGTTCTTCGCTTTCTTTGGGTGGGTCATTCTGCTACGTCTGACTAGGGCCAACACCCACATTGGTGACTGGAGGGATTGGAATGTTGGGCTTTGTCCCTACGTCCTTCAGCCATTCAGCCGGCCACTGCTGAACTACTGCGAGGATGTCTTCTTGGGTCACCACATATGGCAACTTCCAGCATGCATGTTTATTATCTACGCGGGCCTGGATGAAGACATTGTGCATGTCGGCTTTGAAATTGGCCACTGCTGCATACTAAGAAAATAGCTCATTACTGAGCTGCGGTGTTTGCAAGATCTCATAGGATATGCTCATGGAATAGAAGGCGAACACATAGTTCGTCATCTGCTGGGATGCTTTGTATTGCAACACCCAAAGAGATGCGTACCTTGCTGTGCCAGGCATGTTCAGAGGCACATCAACAAACTGCGCCTCGGTAGGTTCTTTCCATCCTACCAGTGTAATAGGCACTATTAGCCATGAATAGTGAAAGGGTCTGCCTTTCTTCTGCGCATTGCGGACATCTTCAAGGAATTCCTTGGTAATTTACTCTACCCATTTGTAACTGTATCCTTCGCCACAGTTCGCAGAAATATTGACAATCGAGGCAGATACTTCATTCGGTCTGCACTTCCGCATTAGCTTGCATGCTAAGAGCTCTGTGGCGAATCGAATGTTTTGATGCTGAATGGTCAAGGTTTGATACCCTCGCTTTCCTTTCGTCAGCACGAAGCGTTCCTTCATGCTCTGTGCTAGCTTCGCATCTTCATGTTTTCCCATAAACTCAATGCTAGGATCAGGCTCTTCCTTTGGCAAGCCCGTAATCTGGTGAATGAGTTCTCCATTGATGGCGATTTTCTAGTTTCCTATCCATAGGTGCCCATCATGCACTAATGCCAATAATTTCTTGACCACCACGGTCACCTATGTGCTACGACCGAAGTGGGGAACGTTGAGCATCTTTAGTAAGCCAGTAGCCCACTATTTCACTTCTAGCAATGTCGCTCCAGTCTCCGGATAGTGGACAGAGTGCAAGTATGTCTGAGGTGTGAACTATGGTAATTTCCCACAATCATTTGTATCGTGGTCTGCGTACTTCAGCCGATCTATTTTCCCTGTCATTGTTCCGACCAACTGCACACCCTGTGGCAGCGAAGGGGTGCGTAAAGTGAACTTGGCTTTCCACCGAGGTGGCTGAACTCCTGGTCGAATAGGCAGAATATATGGTGGATCCTGCAATGCAACATTCTCATCCCCTTCAGGTGGGATCTCTGCTGAACCAGACGGATTCATCTCGGGATCCTCTGGTGTTTTCCCTGATTGCTTGTGTTTGTCATCGTTCCGCTTAGAACGAACTTTGGGCTTAAACTTCTTCCTGGTAGATCATGTCTGCATTGGCTGAGTCAGTGTTGGGGGAGTCTCTTCGTGGGGTGCAGATGCAGGTGGGTTGCTCATAAGGTTCTGCAAACCCCTCAGTTCAAATTCTCTTAATAATTTTTTAATTTCGTGATCAGCTGACATGGACGTAATTGTAAAACTCAAGAAAATGTGTAATGCGAAATGCGTAGGGCTGAGTGTCTTCTTATAGAATCCAATGACCAAATATTCCATAACTGTGCATTGAAGGCACCAAATCTGACAGAGATCTTGTCTAAATGGCGATAGATGTCCCAAAATCTCATCATTACAGGAAGTTAATATAGTTAATGTACCGGCGCCGCCAAATCTGATTTTTCCCAACGGTCGCATTTTAAGCTCCGACATAGCTTTCCTTCTTTAGCACAACCAGTAACTTTGGTTGTGCCACAATAAGGACCTTTGACATTTCCTGGCATCAGTTTTGACAGAGCTTCGAGCTTCGACATGCGACAGAATATCTTCCATAGCCTCAATGATTCCTGCAGTGAGCATCTTATCTAACTTCATCCTGACTTTTTCTTTGTACTTGGGGTTCAACCTATAAGGGAGTTGTTTCACAGGCTTCGCATCAGGTTTCAAAGGGATTTTTATCACTCCTATATCACCAAGGATACCTTTCATTTCTGAGAACTTCGTCAGAAATAATTCCTGGTACTCATGGAGAAGTTGGGTCACTTTGCTCACCATTTCTTCATCCTAATAATCTCCAATTGTAGCGTACTTAGGATTTTCTTCTGATCCAATGTTTACTTGCCTTGTCTTCCATGGCTGAGTTACTTCAGGTGCTTCGACTGCTGGTCCATGTACTTCACAGTGTCCTTCTGACTCAGGAATGTTAACGTTGCGCGGGTCATCATCCTCGTCAATTGCGAGGTTATAACATTCTACTGCATTAGCTTCTTGTTCCTTCCAATCGGATTGGTACTCTGCTATTTATTCATCATCAAAAACCTTAGTATGGATCAACCTAATAGCTACATCCAAAGCAGGGAAAACCTCATTAATAGAAAATGTGAGCACAAAACTATCAACAAGACTATCCCAACTTACAGTGCTGTGGCAAAGCTCAACCTCCGCATACCAGTTCTTTGATACAGGTTCCAGAGTGTGTATAAACCTATGTACCCATTCTTCATGAGGTACATGCTTCCATGCTTTGTAGCACTGCACCAAATGTTCCTGAGGGCTGGTCTTACCATTAAATCTGCTTCGCACCTCCTGAGGTTGATCCATTATACCTTCAGTAGTAGGGTTAACATAGTCTTCTTCTTTAGCTGTGATGTTGTAGATATGATCCAAAACATCTCGATCTTCATCTCTGACTGGCTCTGTGTACCTTTCTCCTGAGAAGGGTCCAAGGGTACTATGACTCTCAAGCCTTTTCCTTCAAAATTCATCGGCCTATTCTTAAGGTTGATTACTGCAGAATTCTCTATTGCCCATTCAATTCCTAGCAAGGATGGATAGGGGTTTCTATCATCAATTATTTCAATGACTTCAAAATCTACTAAGGTACTGACTCCATCAATGTCTACTGGGACACTAGGGAATATTCCTAGGGGCACAATCTTCTACTGATTGGCTAATCTCAACTTTATAGGGGACCATTCAAGGGTAGGTTATCCCATTTGTTCCCATGTCTGCTTAGTTAAGACATTTACTTCTGAGCCCAAGTCTAAAATGATATCAGTCATGTCATACTCTCCTATCTGAGCATGCAATCTCATTTCTCTTCTAGTCCTTCTAACTCTATTAACGGTTTTTTATTTACCAGAGCTTTGCTGAGGTTTGCAAGAAGTAATAACTTTCTATAACTCATTTAAAGCATTCTGATTCCTTAAGAGCTTCATACAACTCTGTAAAAATGATGATAGTGTACTTACTTTATCCGTCGAAGCTTCTTGAGACTGTAACTGTTGTTGATGCTGTTGTATAGGTGCTACTGATGTGCTCGGATCAGCAAAGTCTTTTTTGGCTTCCATAAATGTTTCTTTTTCTCTTCCTACATCGAAGGTTGGAACTTTCTCTAGGGTCTTATGAACCCAAGCCTCGTCAGGCTGTTTCTCCTTATTCTGCACTTGCATCGTAGCTCCACTCCTTGTAACAACGTTAATGGCTGGGACAGGTCTTTGCTCTACAACAATCATATGAATATTCTAGGTAGGAGTGCCATTTATTTCTTGTATCTTGGCTATCAGCTGTGGGAATTGCTCAATGACATGATATACTGCTCTACAATATTGACATGTTGTAGTTGGGTTCTGACAGTCTCTAGCTACATGTCCTACCTGATTACAGCTATAGAAAACAACCTAGCCTCGACCTCTTCCAAGCATACCACCATGACCACGACCTCTGAAACTACCTCAACCACCGCTGTAACCATATCCATCATTGCCTTGTGCATCGTTTTGTACCCTATAAGCATCATAGGTTCACTCTCTCATAAGGTCAAAGCTGCGACATTCATCTTCGTTGTGTCCTACTGACTTACAGAACTTGCAATAGGGATTCTTGGGTACTTGAACATATCTCTGCAGTAGATAGCAGTCTTCAGGTTGATGCTGGCCAATTGTTCTACAGATCTCACAATATAGAACATTAGGGTTAAAAGGGTTTGGCACACCAGTATTCAGGTAATTTCTTAACGCAGGACACTGTTCCTTGTCGTGACCTTCTGTCTTAAATTGTGTACACCAAACCTCTTCTCGAAGATATTTTCCTTTTTTCATGTCGTGCAGCTCCAAAGCCATTTCTACTAACTGTGCTTGTATTTGGGCTATGCCAGAATTGTCTTCAATAAGAGCTGTTTCAAGTTTCATAGCAATTTCCAAAGCTTCTTGCTGATCAGCAACCTTTTGTTGCATAAGTGGAGTCCTGATATGAGGTAATAGGGCTGCAATGAACCACTCTTTATGCTACGCTGGTCCAATAGTGAAACTAAATTGATCTAGCAGAACTTTGAACCTCTAATCAAAGTCCCAAACTAATTCACCTCGCCTCTGCTGAATCTATTTCAGTTCAGTTATACACTGTGACTCTAATTTAGGATTCTTGAACTCTTTGATCATTGCTATTTTAATATCAGCCAAGACATGGTTCTGAGTACTGGAAAACTTCATAAACCAGGTCAAAGCTTGGTCTCTAAAAGAAGTGACCAGCTGTGCTCTTCTTATATCTTGATCCATAATGTTCTTAGCAGTCCAAACAGTTTCACATAAGAACCAAAACTGTTATGGATCCTCTGATCCAGTTCCTTTGAAGACTGGGAGATTGATATCATCGTTCATATGGGCCATAGTGGATCGAGGGGGGGCACTTACTGGGGTAGACTGACCTGTGATAGGACGACTCGGGCTAGGGTTACTTTTAGACTGCAACGGGTTCTCAGGGGTAACAGGTCTTTGCTGCGGAGTTATAGGAGGGTTTCTAACAAAAGGTGTTTCTTTAGATTCAGGGTCTTCTGGACTTAATGGGGAATAACCGGTATTCTGGTCTAGGGTATAGGATTCAAGGTTTCTCTTGTATCTTTTACTGCTTTGTAGCAAACCACTTTGCTCATCGAAGTCACTTTCGCTTCCAAACATAGGTTAGTAGCAATAAATCTAGCAATCTGATTCTATAAGTAATATACCTTTCTCAGACAAGAGCATTTTAATTTGTAGACTAAATGAATTTAGGTAATTACCCCTTGGTCCTTTGAAAAACTATCTTTCAGCTTTGCTAAAAGAGGTACTTGTGTCGATGGCAAACTCTGTCACAAATGCTTCAAGGGTTCGCATTGTCTAGAAATCAACAGCTCGTGATATCACGTTGTTCACTCTTTTCAATATGTTAATTCTTGTGGGGGTCCAGTCAGGAAACTGATCTTCCTTGAAGTTTGTCTTTCATTTTGTCAATCTGGATAACCACTGGTGCGATTCTACGTGGATAATACCAAAGAAAATTTCATAAATATCAGTGAAAACATACCTTTGTAAAAAGTCATCTGAGCTACGACGAAGATCCTTATTTTCTTGTTCAGCAAATTTCTGATAGGTAGCTTCAATTCAGTCACTGATTTATTTTACTGAGGGCCTCCAAAACATAGCCCTTCAGGTACGACGTAGATCCCTCTTAAAGCAGATACTGAGTTCAACCGGCAACGGAACCAATTTGTTGGGCTTAGGGCAAACCCGAGTTTGATACTATTATCTTCGCACCAACAAAAAGAACCACAGTGTTGGCCCTTTCGGCAACAACCTGCGAACAGGTTGCAGTCTCACCCGAAACAACTATGGGGTGCCGTAGAATTAGGTTTCTGCAAGCAGAAGAGGGATATTACTGTACCTTTAGCCTTAACAACAAATATTTATACAAAATAGAGCTTCGACATTCACTTAAATAGCTTCACAGTTTAGATAAAAGACGTTTTTGGCTTAACCCTTAACTAAGAATTCACAGCGAAGTTAATATTTAATAGTTATCTTACTTTAGCATTCACCTACTTATCAACAGCATAAAACCATAACAAAAAAAACACAAAAGAACCACCACAACACAAGATATAACGTGGTTCACCCCCAGTGTAGGGGCTACGTCCATAGAACTATGTTTATATTCAACTCTTTACAAAATCACAGTTCTGATCTGTGCACTCAGCTGCAGATCCTCTTAATCACCCAAAACTGCGCACTTAGCTGTAGATCTGCACACTCAGCTGCAGAACCTTTCCTACAAAACCCTTTGCGCACTCAGCTGCAGAGGTCATCCACACACACGGCTGGGACTTAACCTTAAACCAAAATAGGCCTTCGCCTCAATTTATTATCATAATAGAACCTACTATAACCTTACTTGACTCCTTTACATGAGTGCCTTATTTATACAAGTGCACTATTACAATACCATGGACTTAAACCATGGGCACCCGCAAATCATGGGACATTTACAAAAAGAGGGACTTTGAATCAACCCCGACACCCCTAAGACTATTTTGAGTCATAACTCCGCTTACAAGCTTCCACAAAAACCACGGAGTTACCAAAATTAATGACCGTTAAGGCGCACACCCCAACAATTGCCTAGAGTGAAGTTTCAGTACTTCAGGGAGAAGCTTAGTGTTCTCCAAATCAAGGTTCCTTCCAAGAGGAAGTGATGAGTCTATGATCCTTTCTGACATGGTGACAGGAAATTCCTCCCATGTTCAGATGTAAGTGCAGATCCCTTCTGACATGGTGGCAGGTAGGTCAACCCATGGTCAAATGTAAGTGCGGATCCCTTCTGACATGGTGGTAGGCGGGTCCTCCCATGGTGAGATATAAGTGCAGAGCCTTTCTGACTAGGTCATATGTAAGTGTAGAGCCCTTCTGACATGGTGGTAGACAGGGCCTTCCATGGTTAGATATAAGTGCAGAGATTTTCTGATTGGGTCAGATGTAAGTGCGGATCCCTTCTTACATGGTGGTAGGCCAGTCCTCCCATGGTCATATATAAGTGCAGAGCCTTTCCTCGGATGATAGATGGTGTGTCCTATCATGCCGATGGATGTAAGTGTAGATCCTTTCTCTAGATGGTAGATGGTGTGTCCTACCATGCCAGTAGATATAAGTGTTGAGCCTTTCCTTGGATAGTAGATGGTGTGTCCTACTATGCTAGAGGATGTAAGTGTTGGGCGGGCCTTCCTGACCGGGTCAAATATAAGTGTTGAAGAAGATGAATACCTACATGAGGGTAGGCCTACAACCAACATGAAAAAGGGCTAGATCTGTAGAACTTCCTATGACAAGAATAATTGAGAGATAGCACTAGTTGATCGAGATAGAGGAAGTAATGATGATGATGATCCAGTGATGATCTAATGATGATCCAACATTGATGATGATCCAGTGATGATCTAGATTTGATAATTATCTAGTGATGATCCAGTTTTGATGATGATCTAGTGATGATCCAGCTTTGATGATGATCCATACTTGATACAGAGAAGAAGATGTGTGTTGATGAATTGTATCAAGAGAATACCTTCCTAGTTAAGAGGGAGTGTTGATGTATTTGTAACTTCAGAATGTATTCACTTATGTATTTCATATATTGTATTTTATTAGTCCCCGATGTTCCTATTGGGAGAATCAATAATGTAAACAAGTCATGTAAATTCATAGAGGTTAAACCTCCTTGTTGATGAGGGGTTAAAGTCCCCACAGTTGTGGGGCACTAGGGTTATTAGAATCTCCTAGAGAAGTCGGCCCTGGTAAGTTATTGTCAAGTCAAAAACTAGTATAAATAGAGAGTGAGCCTCTCTATTTATCACATAGTCACTCACACTTAGTTGTAGTGCATGAGTGAGAGAGAATGTCACATACCCCAATTTTGTAAAATAATGTTATTTGTTTTAAATTGATTCCTAAGACATTATGTTAAATTTAATGCTAAGTTGAAACTGATGACTCAACGGAGTCAAAAGATGTGGAATGTAATTCTGAATATTTTATTTTTAATAAATAAAAAGTGGAGACAACAGCTTAGGAGAGCTGTTGATAAGAATGTTACTGGTCAAACTGGTGGAAGGAACTAGGTGGAGAGCAAAAGGACAAGTGGCAACATCCTCAAACACTTCCTATGTTGCAGGTGGCAAATTCCCTACATTTGGGGTCATGATCCCCCAAGAAAGTGGGATAAGAGCAGGTGGCTCAATTAATGACAACTAACCCAAAAAGACCTAGCCAATCTTTTAAAAATGCCCAATGTAGAGAGCTAAGGCTACTCAGATATTTTCCAGGAGAAGAATCATTCAGGTGGAATGAACTTCAAGGAATTCATTGGGAAAAAGGGAAACTGTAAGGAAGGTGTTTTGAAGGATAAACTGCAGGAACTTGATCTAATACAGCTTCTTAGCTGAGAGAATTGACTGAGGAGTTCAGGACTGGTATTGAGTCTCAGGACTAGTACTTGATTATTGCTTCACCTAGTTCCAGCCAGGGAGACCAGAGCAGGCTCGAGGGTCTTGAGGAGTCACTGTTTGAGCGCTCTCCAAGAGTTGGGAGGGAGGAACGGCCTCCCATTGCTGTTGTTGACCAGCTTTAAGAACAGGTTCTGCTATTTACTAATTTTTGTGTTAATATCTGTGTGTGAGTGAATGATGCATTTTCAGGTTATGATGTAAACTTAGAGGATAGAATATCTTAGCTTGTTTAGTAATGAAATTATTCTTGATGAAAAATAAATCCTACCTGTGTTTTTCCCCATCTGGAGTGATCCAGATCGTACTCTAGCATAGGTGGTGTATTTAAATGAAGAAAGTATGATGTAAATATAAAATAAGATGTTAGCTTGATTATGAGAATGTTTTCTTTTATTTGTTATTAGAAGAAATATTATTTTGTACCTGGAGTAATGTTAGACCTAAACTGTGAATGTCAAATTATTAGAAAAGAAAAGGAAGCTATATCAATATACTAACAGTAGTATGTTTTGGTAAATAAAACAGTTCCCTATACAGCATTCATTTCAATATTTTTTATATTTATTTTGAAACCAAAGGAAAAGAATATAATAGTTAAAATGTGTAGTGTTAGGTTAAATAAAAATGCCTTTCAACTCTACAGTTTATTTCTTTTCCTGTTTAGGATAAATAACTACTGTATTTATAGCAACCAAACTGTGAGTAAGGATGGATAAAACTAGTTGGTTTAAGATTTTATTTATGGCTGGTAATGTAAATAATTCCTTCATTTTTATCTAGTTGAACTTAAACAAGTTCTACCGCTACTAACCTGTCTTTTATAGAATTTAAACAAACACTACAATATATTTTAGAGGAAAGAACATAGTTAGTTTTTTTTTTCTCTTATTTTATAAATACTAATGTTATAATATAAATAGGGTAGCATAGAATACAAAAGGAACTTCTTTATAAATTATTTAGTATAGAGAGCACAAGAATACAACAATAAAATATTTTCCCATCTATATACTTCATAAATAGACTGAATACAAAGATAATATATATAATTATAGGAGCAATATTTACTTACAGGTAAAATAACATTCTTATCTCATTATAATAAATATCAAGTAAATACAAATTTTGTACTTTAAAGATGTAACTATCAGTTACATAAGTACAACTCAAAAACATTAAATTACTTGTTTTCTTTCTAAAAGCTAACCACTATAAAATAATATTTACAATCTTATTAGAACAGAGAGAATTAAGGTAAGTTATTATAAAATATTACATAGTCATCCTAAACAGGTAATATTAACATAACTTACAGAGCAAACTCAAAGGTAATAGCTTGCAGGAAAGTAACTAACAGAACATGGACATGCTTGAATCACCGAGCTTAATAACCCAGCATATAATATAAGTAATAACAAAAATAAATTACAGTATTATATTATAAATAAAATATAATTTAAAGAAAAACAGTAAATACATCTTCATATCGCCAAGTTAGGGTAAAACCCTATTATATCAAAATTTACAACAAAGGTATCAAACGAAAGAGTTTAAGCTCCTTCTAATGCCTCTCAGCTTTAAGAGTTAACAGAGTAAGGCTTTACCAGCCTTCATTCATTTATACATTTTATACACAAAAACTAGAACAAAAATCAAAATTTACAGGTCACAGCCTAAGCCGAAAGCCCCACATAAAGCAAGGGTTTATCATTAACAAAAAAGCGAACCAATTTAACCCATGTAAACCAAAACCACGAGGGTTTTGTAGGCCATGATGACCAACCATCAAATGTACCATAAGGGACTGAACAAGGATGAACTACCATGGGATATCCAAGGCTTACCCATGAGCAAGTGGTTGTCCCATCCTTGCACCAACCACGCGGAAGGACAAGCCGACACCTGGGTAACATCAAACATGATATTCTTAATATCTTGCATTAATATAAGCAATCATGTAATGAAACAGAGCTATAAAGAAACGGAGTTGTCAGTAATAACCCTTACCTAAAATTTCATTGAAACGTAACCACCCACGAACAGTAGTGCAGCTACCAACACAAGAAGGAACAAAAATTTCATCTGCCACAGGAAAAATGGAGATTACCAATGCAGCAATGACCAGCGAAGGCCAAAATATGGAGCGGCAAGATAAGCAGGTATAAACGCTTGGGCCGCAACTGTTTCCTAACCCAAAGACCACCTTATTGCGAAACCCTAAGACCGAACAACTTTCAAGATGCGAAACCACGACTCTCACTATTGGACCACAGATGAGTGAAACTTTTATAGTCTGGTGACTACTGAATGAGCTAGCCGTGAAGGTGAAACCCCAGAGAAAAACAACCAACCTAACCCAAGCAGCAAACAAAATTGTTACAGCACTTCTCTGTCGAGCATTCAGGGTGAGCTCACGAGGTGCAGAAGCAAGCTAGGAGATTACCAGTAACGAGTTTCAGAGCGACAGGGCGAACAACCAACACAGTAGTAGAGCGGCCGGAGGCCGAAAACAACAGAGGAAATAACAAGTTTAGGGTTCACCAATGCCTTTTAACTACACAAAACTTGGCTACGATGATGCCACGTTCACAAACAAATTATTTGCATGCAGTGGGTAATCCCTATAGTCCCAGCGTGCAATCAACAAGAAGACTATTATTCCAATATTATGGTGATTTCGAAGTTCCACCATGACCTTTACTCCCAAAGTCAACCTAGCATGCACGTCATATGGTAAACAAAAGAAACGTTACTATAAAAGTTAGGCCATAAAACTTATCAAGGGCGTGGTCGAAACTATGACCCATCATTTATACAAACATGATATTCATTCATTCAAACGATTATAAATCTATTAAGGTTATGCCTTTTAATAATTATAAAAGGAATTCATAAAACCTATTTTATGATAAGATACCCATCTTGTGAGATTAATTATAGTTATGCATTTGAGTATTTATGTATAAACTATTAAGTTTGCAAACAAAAATGTTAAGCCTTATAGTATTTATCAGGCTTGTCAATAGGCAACTTTTAAATGAATTAATAACAATAACTAGACAAAATCTTCCAAGAAAGTTAAGTATAAAAGAACTTAGTTCATCGATACTAACTTAATCCTTTTTTAGAGCAGTATGTAATAATGATATAATTATAGTTATGCATTTGAGTATTTATGTATAAACTATTAAGTTTGCAAACAAAAATGTTAAGCCTTATAGTATTTATCAGGCTTGTCAATAGGCAACTTTTAAATGAATTAATAACAATAACTAGACAAAATCTTCCAAGAAAGTTAAGTATAAAAGAACTTAGTTCATCGATACTAACTTAATCCTTTAAACTTCAAAGCTTTGGAAGTTGGAATAATGGTACAAAAACTCATTTATCAAGGCGTATTACTTTCATATCACAAGGAGTAACCAAAATTTGACATGACGTAAATGGTTTATGTTCACAATTTAAGATAGGCCCTTAACGTAAAAACCTCGCCATCTTTAACCTGTGTGTAAGGATAAATTTTAAGGCATTTACACACGACGACTTTGGTAACATTGATAAACATCGAAGAGGTTAGTTTGCAATGAAAACTATAAATTACATTCTAGTGAGAGAAAGCAACTGTCACCAATACTGTTAGGACTGAATCTCGTTCTATGGCATCTTTAAAAAGAATAACGATTTAATGGTTTTACCTCATAAAAGCATTTGAAATTGAACATCATTTATATTCTTTTACTGAGTTATTATTTTTGCAACGAACATATATCTGTATGCTTAATGATTATTGACAAACAGCACTGGATCTTTCTTACCTGTAAATCTGTAAGAGCAGGTAAACTTTCTGCGTTAGCTCAAAAGCTAAGTAAGCCCAGAATACCAAGACAGTTCCACCTTGTGGTCGCAAAGAAAAATAACTCATTAAACTAAAAAAAGAATTATTCTATAAGATAAACATAATCAAGTAGATAATTCAGATTATGAATTCATTAACATATAACTAATTAAAACAATTAGCTGACTACATTATTGAATATTATCTGTCTTTTCAAAATTTTAAAATTTTCAGAAATTTCAGGATTTTGACAGAGAAGGAGATGGGATAAGAGAGAGAATAGTTGTTGGAGATCATATTAATGTCTTTGGTTTTTACTGCTGCCATTAGTGCTTATTCTATCTCTGAGGAAGTTGCAAGGTTTTATCCTTTATGGTTTCCCCAAGGAAAATCTTTGTGTCTATTGTCTCATGTGTTTGATTGTTGTGCATGTTATTCTCTCAGATAAGATCCTAAGATAATACTGTCTAGTTGATAAAAATATAACATGTTATTGCAAAACAGAGCCAAGAATTATGAATCTGAGTCTTTGGATAAATATAAGAAACCTACCGAAGCACCAACCCCACTTTTGATTGAAAATTTGGTTGAACCTATGCTGAAGATACCGAAAGGTGTATTTAAGAAGACATACCATAACCCTAATGTGAGGGATGCTCCCGACTAATTGGTTGTGGAGGACCAAGCCCAAACTCCTTGTGTTATGTCTTCTTTAGAGGTGCTACAAAGGTGCCCTTCACAACATAATATAATTCTGGAAGCTATCGGTAGTACTGATTCTATGAGCTTAACATCCAAGTTTGAATTATCCTATGTCAAGCCCTGTGCCCTATCATGTATCCTTCCAAATAGAAGTATTCCATGGCAGTAAAACCATTGGAAAAAATGTTATAGATGAAGGTGCATAATGTGTGATGGTTGTTTTGGGTTGGAAAGCTTTGGGTTCCCTTGAGTTAATCCCATCAAATACCTTTCTGACCACTTTCAATGGAAGGTCTTTTGGTCCAAGTGATATACATCCTAATTTTGATATAGAATTGGCAAGAAAAATGGTTTCAGTAGAAGTAGAGGTTGTTGATGCTCCTTTCGACTACAATTTACTCTTGGGTAGGATTTGGACCTATGCCATGTGAGCTATTCTGTCATCAGTATTTCGTGTCCTTGTTTTCCCCTATGAAGGGAAGATAGTGACTATTGATCATTTGTCTTATACCCAAAAGATTTGTATGAATACATTATATTCTAATGTTCCCTTGATTGATCAATCACACCTATAAAATGAAATCTTAGGAGTTGGGATGTATACATCATTGATGGGCACTTTTTGTTTTCCCACTCCCATCAATTTTCTAAGAACACCTATTGTAGGGAAGACTATTTGTATAGTTGTATATAGAATGGATCCATGGGTTCTCTCTTCACAAGTCAAGCCTAATGTGCCCTTATCAGCAATAGAAACAACTTACCAAGCTACAATTGATGATAATGTTCATTCCCTCCCGACTCCTTCCGTCTTGGAGGAGATAGAGGAATCCTATGTGCCTGCATGGGCGGTGAACTCAAATTATTCATGTGATTTATTAGACATGTTTTTTCCATATGATGAATCCATTCCGGAGGCCATTATAGGACCTAATAAAATATGTGAATATTTACATCACAATTCCTATTTCCTACGAGAGCTGAGCAGAAATGAAAGTTCTAAGTTCCATCTGAGACTCAGTGAAGGTGTTGATTAACTCATAAATCCTTTTCCTAAGTAAGGATTTTTAACTGAAGGTAACAAGGCCAACATCTCCACTAAACTCAACGTCGTGGAAAATGTTCACATCGGGACAAGTTCTTCACCTAACGAAATTGCCACTTATACAACCTTATTCAAGGAATTCTATGATGTGGTTTACTGGTATTACGAGGAGATTCAATGAATTCATCCATATATAGTGGAGCATAAAATAAGAACTTATCCTAATGTCACACCTATTTGACAAAAGTTATGCCCCGTGAACTCACAGAAAGTGATAACCGTCAAGGCTAAAGTTGAAAAAATATTAAAATTCGGTTTCATATAGCCCATGTCTTTAACAGAATGGGTATTTAATCTAGTCTTGGTGGAAACAAAGAAAGGAACTATATGTGTATGTATGGATTTCAGAGACCTAAATAAGGCATGCCCTAAGGATAAATACCCCACACCTTTCATAGATCAAATAATTGATGCATGTGATGGTAGAGAGGTCTTTTCTTTTATGGATGGTTTCTCGAGGTATAATCAAATTCAAATTAAACCTGAGGACCAACATAAGACTACCTTCAACTTCCTCTGGGGTACTTTCACGTATAAAAATATGTCATTTGGCTTGAACAATGTTGGGGCTACTTTCTAATGGGGTAATTTCATGATATAAAGCATATTGTTGAACCTTACTTAGATGACCTTCCAACTCATTATAGAAAAATAAAAGATCATCTGGAGCATCTACGATTGGTTTTTGAAAGATGTCAACACTATAAGATTTACTTAAACCCCCATAAGTGTGTCTTTTGTGTTGATTCAGGATGATTGTTAGGATTATTTGTCTAAAATAAAGGTATTAGGGTTGATCCATTAAAAGTTGAAAATATCATCAATATGGCTCCTCCTCAAACTATTCGACAACTTCAAAGTCTACCAGGTAAGTATAACTTTCTTATATGGTTCACAGTAAATTATGCCAAGATAAAGAAGGGTTTCATGCACTTTCTTAAGAAGGACACCTCTTTTATATAGGATGAATCCGCTCAATAGTCCTTCGAGGAATTAAAGAAAACATTATTATTAGCCTCATTGGTGTATCCACCGGATTACACAGAGGGTTTTATATTGTATCTAGTTGCATCAAAATCTACGTTTAGTGTAGTGCTAGTTTAGGAGGATAACAAGCTCCATGAGAACGTCATCTATTATCTCAGTCGGGATTTGGATGGACCTGAACTAAGATATTCAAACATTGAGAAGTGGCCTTGGTAGCACTGTATGTCATTGAGAGGTTGTGCCACTACATATTACTCAAAACAACTACCGTGGTAGCAGACGCAAATCCATTTCAATACGTTTTATCCCGACTGATCATTGGAGGAAACTTTAATAAATGGATTATGATACTCCAGGAGTTTGACTTAGATTTTCAGTCTTCTAAATCAAAAAAATCCTTAGTATTTACGGAACTTATCTGTAAGTTCCCAAGTGATGAAACTAAAACGACGAAAGATGAATTGTTTCCTGAATAAAACACCATACTAACTTCAATCAACGATCCTTGGCACATATATATTTTGATATATCTCCTGAATTTGAAATGTCCAGTAATATAATCATGAGAAGAGCGATGAAAGTTACAACTAAATGCAAAAAAATACCTCATTATCACAAATACCTTGTATAAAAGAGGGGTATATTCTATTCTATGTCGTTGTCTCATTCATGAGGAGGTGGGGTTTGTCCTACATGATTCTCATAGCGGAGCGTGTGGGGTCATTTATCTGGGTATCCATGACCTAGAAAACTTTACATTTCGGTTATTTCAATCCCACCATCTTTAAATATTGTGTGGAAATTGTGAAATGTTGTCCTCCCTGTCAGCTTTACACCACAACGATGCGGTCACATCCCACTCCTTTACATCCCATCATCACAGTAGGGCCCTTCACCAAGTGGGGGGTATATTTCATGACATGCAACCTAATATATATTGGGGGGCATAAATACATCATTGTCGCTATAAATATGACAACATATTTCGTATTCAATCAAATCATTGCTATATTTGGTATCCCAAAGTAGATTGTCATGGATAGTCACTTTAAAAAAAATGATGCTCGATTTGACTACTTTTCTAGGGTTTAAACAATACCACTTGTCTTCCTTTTATCCACATGCCAATGGATAGGTAGAAGTTGTTAATAAAACATTAAAAACCATTCTAAAGAATAATATTTATGCAAGTAGTTCAAATTGGCACATTATGTTGTATCGTGCACTTTGGGCATATCAGATGATAGTCAATACTGTCACGGTATTTTATGCTTTAAAACTCGTTCATGGGGTGGAAGAAGCTACCCCTATAGAATGCAAAATTCTCTGATTAAAAATTGCAGTACATGTGTTTCCTAGGACTTAGGACATAGAAGAATGTCTACTACATCTAGAACATCTAGATGAATAATGTAAATATGCGCTAACAACAAATGAAGCACGTAAAGCACGGGTCAAAAACCAATATGACAAAGATGTAAAACCTAGGATTTTCTCTAAAGGAGAACTTATCCTGGTTTATGACTAGGATAAGGAACCCTTGGGGGAGGAAATTTTAAGTCCATGTGGCTGGGTTCGTATGTTGTGTCTAAATTCTTGAAGAAGGGTGCTTATGAACTAGTGCACTACGATGGTAATAAGCTGCCTGAGCCCAAAAATGGGCTCTTTTTGAAAAAGTATTACGCCTAAGCAATGTGATTTTTATTGTACATATATGTATAACTTTGTAATTAGTTATCACCTGATAGTGTTTCTTATGTAAATCTTGTGATTGTTTCAGATGTCGATGGAGAGATTTATAGGATTCGCTAATGGTGCAATCATTCACACTTGTAACCTAGATTCAACTGCATGGGTAATCTATGCACCTACATGACAACTAGTCACCTAAGGAGGTTGTTTTTTAGGTCATGCAACAAATAATATGGCTGAATAAAGTGAAATTATTGAGCTACTAAGAGATGTCGCTCTACATGACATTACATGTCTGGAGGTCAGACTTGACTCCCAATTGGAAGTCTCTCAACTCAATGGAGAATATCGGGTGAGAAATCCTACAGTATTGCATTAGTTCCTATGAGTTAGATTACTTGGAAGACATTTTAATCACATCACATATGATATTATTTCAAGGAATCAAAACACATTAACTGAATCATATGCAAATTATATCTTAGATTGGAATTTTTCACATACATTGTAAAAAATATTTAGATAAAAACATAGAAACAGATGTAAATAGGTCATATATATATATATATATATATATATATATATATATGTCAANAGGTCCATATAAATCGAGTCCCGGTACAAAAATATCCAGTAATAAGTACATAAAAATACAAAAAATGGGATCACAATCCCCTAAGGTGCTAAAAAAATATGGATACTATGCAATGGCCTCTGCAATAGCCTCTTGATAGCACAGGACGATCCTAGAAACCTTCCTAAGAAGGTGTAACAAATGAAGCTGGAACCCCCATTACATGATCCTGCATATCAAGTGGAATCCTCTCCATCTTCAAAGTAAGAATACCATGAGTAAGGAAATCTATTTTTCCCTCTACCATCCGGAGCATGGCCTCACCACCACCTCCCTAAACTAGTAGAACAAATGTCCTAGGATGGACATTCAACCAAACAAGTCTAACATCTGCATCACACAAGCATGTATTAGACTCATATATTTTGTGCATGTATATATACTTATTTATAGTTTTTTTCAAAAAAATCAAATATTTTAAAAGTAAAAGACATCCTCTCTCTCCCCATGCCTCTCTAGGGGGAAACACGAGCTCAGGGTCACCATGGAAGTCCAATCCAACATAGGGAAACTGCTCAAGATTAGGAACTTGTCTTCTCCACCACGCATAAAACTCGTCATCATAGTATCCCCAAAAATCACCTCTCCCTTGCCGAACAAAAAAATCTCCCCAACTCATGAGCCTAGGATCACGTGGATGTGGATGGGGGAGTACAACCTGGAGGCTCAATATAGGTACCTACTCATAGACAAAGGAAAATAGGATGCGGGATATCCCAAGTTCTTTTTCTTCCCTAACTTTAAATCGATCAGTTGCGTCTTCATGTTAATAACTAGTCCAGAACACCAGTTAAACACTACATTCCTCATACATTCCAGTCCAAGGTACATATGATTATGAGTATCTAGGTGCAAGGATGATACACCTTCCACCCGTGTGATGGTGCTCACTATCACCTTGATTGGAAAGCAAGCTATCATTCCAATAAGAACCTATGTGCTAGATTTCTTGGATTCAAGAAAGTAGTAGGTGTTCACATGATCTTGAACACTAACTATACCTCTACCATGGCCTAAGGCACTCACACTTACTGGCATACCTCTATATGATAAATCTATGATAAAATAGATATGTTCTGTAGTGATATCCAATGTTTCACCTTGAATATCAGACATGTATTGATCAAGATCTTGAATTCACACTAGAGACTCTAATAATTTCAATTGTGTGTGCATGTTAGTCATTCGAAAAAAGTTCAATAACCCACATCGACAAAGAGAGGCTATTGTTAATGGATCTTGTAATGTCTCTCTATAAAGGTCCTCATGCTCCCTCTACCTCCATTCAATCACCATATTTCTTGCAAAGATGAGTTGCCATGGTTACTTTCACCACAAAAATCAAATCCGAACAATATGCAACTATGCAGCTAGATAGTAGCATACCATACATGGGTTTCCTATTGCAGACCCGTGCATTTTTCTCAAATATGCGAGTTTACAATGGGATACTCGCTTGTTCCACATGGTGCCCTTCCAAACTCGAAAAACACCTAAAAATTACAAGAAATATTGAAAAAAATGGTATGAAATGAAAGAGTAGAGAAAGAGGAATTACCTACAATTTACGGAAATTGATTTGGTCCAGCAGTTGCAACACATGAAGTGTTTGATGTATGAGGGGAAACCTTGCACTATGCAATGGTAAAAGTTAAAATGAATTGATTTTTAACCAATTTTACTATTTGTAGCAAAAAATTGGAATTTTTGACCCACTCTTCTATATTTTTTCATTATTTATGAACATTTTTTACTAATGGTGCATGGATTTTGTCATATTTTCGGCTCATGGACAAAATTTGAACATATTTCCCTGACATATAAGGTAGGATTTGGTCCTATTGCATATTGAATTTATACCTGATCTTGTTTTTGAACCATAGGATTCACGTTTTACGATGGAATGTGATATATAACCTATTTTTCCTTTCAAACATCCTTTTTCTTCCATGGATTAGAATCGACCTAACATGGGTTCCCCTAGTTAGGCCATCTTTTTCCACTTTTCCACCCATGCTACTTATTTCTAGGTGTTGGAATCCTTCATAGTCATGTTACCTACACAAAATGAATTTCATACTTGATCGGTTGCAAACCATCCTTCATTGTAAGGTTTCCATCATATGGAGTTATCTTCAAGCCTTGGTCTGACTCCTTAAATATGACTAGATTGCCGAGTTACTTATTCTCTCAGAATCATTGAAGTAAATGAAGGATAATCCACATCAATACAAGTTTAACCATTTTCCATACCATCTGGATTACTTATGAAAAAAGAATACTCTAGTTCACTATGGCTAGAAGAGTATTTCTAGGTATAGGCTTATCTCTTTTTTTGGGCCTCGAAGACTAAATTTATGAAAAAGGAACAGATTTGAGCTTAATTTTAATTTTTCCTGCTTTGTATTAAAATATGAAAAACATTCAGAGCATTCTTTATGTCATTATCATGCTCATTAAAACTTAGTATCAAGCATCGAGTTTATTGTTAGTTTCCCCATTCTGGTAAATAAAATGAACATCTCAAGTGATCTTTCCTTCCTTCACACTCATTAAACTAAGGTTATATGCTTTCTTTTGAAGGAGCGTCGGTTTGGTGATAGTTTACCTTTTTTTTGGACCTTACCGAATAAGTACAAAAAAGGTATAACTTAGTTCTTAGAAATCTAAGAGAGTTATTGTTTGGATTGTCTTACACTTTTCCAGACTCAGGAGACTAACTTTACGAAAAATAACCCCCTAGAGTCTTCTTTGGAGTCTTCTGAATTTCAAATTATGAAAACACCAACGAGCAGGTACTAATTGAGACTCATAAAATACATGAATCAGTGATTAATCAAGCAATATTCTATCTCTTCTTCAAGCTTGTTCAAAAATGAAGAAGGTCTCGAATTTACTTTCTTGGACTCACTAAAACTTAACAAGAAAGGAAAGAAGAAAGTATTCTCTTTACTGTAAGTTTGTTGGAAGCAATTCCCTTAAACAAAGTGTTAGTTTGAATCTCCTGGAAGTCATGTTTCGGTTTCCAACTTCCTAAAATTCAGCTATCACTTTGAGTTACAACTCCTCCACTGTTTACTCCATTATAATACACAGGGAATATGTTGATGTTTCCTACATTGTAGATGAGTCCAGTTGTATATATTGAAGTTTCAATATGCCTTGATTCATCCCTTTTCCATGCTCACTGTTCAATGATCTCTAAACCTCTGTTCATATACCTCAATCTTGGTCATGTTTATCCCCAAGTCTTGCCTAACATTCCCTATCCAGTCTACTAGTTTAATCTTGTGACATGTTGAAGGATTCAGTGTCTTCCCTCTCACACATACCTTCCTATCATATCCTGCTAATGATGAAGACTTTGAGTTTTGACAATACATCAGGAACCACTTTTGATCTTTGTATTCTCCTTTAGATTGGTTATTGGTACAACTTTTTTCCAACATGCCAATGGAATCCTCCATGTTCGACTCCAACTAATATATTCACATGGTAAGATTTGTACTTAGTACTTTCAATTCGGATGAAGACCTTGGGTTTACATCCTATGAAACCTAAGTTGCACAAGATCATGTCATGATTTGTGACACTAATCCAATTATTGAAGATGTACTAATGTACCCATGTGGCTATGATCCACCTTGTAAATATGTGTGTCCTTATAGACCGTATTATATGATGTATATGTGTCTTGTAAAAAAGCAGTGTTCCACATTATTGAACATGGCATCCTTAGTGATGATTTTCTAACAATGACATCTATTATGTTGTTTCAGAAACTCCTCGGAAGACTAGATTCTGAGTCCTCTGAGCTAAAATATTGTAATGTATTTCAACCATCATTTCGCTCTAACCTCACACATTAGGGGGCATATGCTATGCCTAGAAATGACATGTATCCGGCCGAGTAATGACACCACACGTGTCGTTACACAAAAGGAAAACATGGATAGAAGTAGCCCTATCTTTATAACAAGATTGGACCTTATGATACTTTCTATTAACTCTAGTAGCATCTACCTTTACATATCAACTTACTTGGAATAAGTGACTTCCCTTTTAGCCACCAGCGTACCATACACAAGTCTCCCTCAAGCAAGCTGCATATGGATCCTATGATTGGAATACGTGATTTTCCTCAAAGGAGCCCACGTGTTATCTACAAGGTGCTCCACTATAGGCTGTGTATTTCATTGAGAATTGTTAAAAATAAAAAAGATGATTAATCAAAGGGAATTTGGGCTCGGTTTGGAAACCTCCCCAACTTCTCTAACCATCCTAGCCTCGAAATCCTTCCTTAGAAACAACTATAAAAAGAGGGGAAGGGTATGTGGAAAGGGGACCAACTTTGGAGGAAAAGTTATGTTGGAGAGCTTTCATTGAGGAGAGGAGCAAGAGGAATTGGAGCTAGGTCTTACAAAGGAGTTTGATCAAGCCGAGGATTTGTAATGTTTCCAGAAACTCTGTCAATAAATATTGTTATTTCATTCCATCATTATGTAATGAATGCTTCAATTGTTGTTGAGTAATGATCTAGATTGTCTTTTGTCTTGAATTAAAATCTTTTTTTATGTTCATTTCTCATATATTATATCAAATAAAGATACTTTAAGAAAGGGTACTTTCTTTTTGCAGGTGTTGAAGCTTGGAAGCAAAATAGCATTGGAGAGAAGAGGCAAAGCTAGGATTGACCATGGAAACAAGGTGCACAATCCTCATCTCTTTCCTTTTAATATATGCTTGTAACCCTGTCTGTCTATCTGCAACCTCATAGTATGTTGTTGGCCTTCTAAACCCCAGACATAGGATAGATTTCCATCACAACAGAGGGCGATGGATATTAGGAGAGATAGAGAGTGACAAGGGTAGGGGTAGGGGGATTATGAGAGAGAGAGAGAGAGGTATGGTTAGGGGAAGTAGAGGAGAGAAAGAGAGAGGAGGAGAGTGCGCTTTTGGGTAGGGAGAGAGAGGGTGAGTTAGGGGTAATGACAAAGTGAGAGAGAGAGAGAGAGGTGATGAATTTGGGGTGTTGGGGAGAGATAGGGGGTGGGGGTAAGGTGTAACTGGAGGAGCATGGGAGAGAAAGAGAGATATGGGGTTAGAAAGGGTTAAGGGGAAAATGGGGGAGAGAGAGACAGAGATGAGGAGGGGGATAAAGGTATGGGGAGGAGTAAGGGGGTGAGAGAATGAGAGAGGGGGTTAGTAAGGGTT
>LPNX010423748.1:111800-141549 GCA_001517045.1 Pseudotsuga menziesii
TATAGAGAGAGAGGGGGATAAATTGGGGGGTAGTAAGGGTTTAGAGGTAGAGAGAGGGGGAAATGGTTGACGGCTTAAATGTAGAGACGTAGGGAGTGTTAGGATATAGGAGGCTAGTGGACCAAGGGAGAAATAGAGTGAGAGAAGGGGTTGTTAAGGCTTAGGGAGATGAGGAAAGGGGTGAGAGAGAGAGAGATAGAGAAAGAGAGAAAGAGTAGGGAGGGGGGTTTTAAATTCATTTGGGGAGAGAGATGGGTATGTGGAGGGTGATTCAGGGTAAGGGGTGTTAAGGAGTTTGAGAAGGGGTGTTATGGGATTGGGGGGGTGTTAGGGTGTTTGAGAGGGGGTGTTATGAACAAGGGATTCACCTTGTTGATCAATATATTATCATGCTCATTCGTAAAGGTATTTTTTTTACTTGTGAAAAATAAGGTCAACATATTATAGGTATTGAGAGGTAGTGATTAAGGTATGGGTATTTTATAGGTAATTAGGGGGTATAACAAGGAATATATAGTAAAAATAGGGAATATCTCATAAAATAGGGGGTTTTAAATTGAAAATATGTATTGGGAGGGGGATCAAAAAAAATATTTTTGGTAAGTATTTATCAGTATATCTAGTGAAATTGGGGGCATTCTTTAATATCCTTTGAACGAAGGCGATATGGCATAGTTTCACTGAATGGAGACCTCGTGGTGTTATGGGGTTAGGGGTGTGTTATGGGGTTGGGGGGGTGTTAGGGAGTTGGAGATGGGGTGTGGGTGATTAGGGGTAAGGGTTGTTAGGGAGTTGAAGAGGGGGTGTTAGGGAGTTGGAGATGGGGTGTGGGTGATTAGGGGTAAGGGTTGTTAGGGAGTTGAAGAGGGGGTGTTAGGGAGTTGGATATGGGGTGTTATGGAGTTGGGTATGGGATGTTAGGGGGTTAGGGATGGGTATTAGGGGGTTGATTTGGGGAATAAAACATGATTTACAAAATGGACACATGTTTTCCTTCCTTAAAACCCATACACATTTTGGTGCTCTAAAACACATATGCGTTTTGGGGAACCAGAATGCGTACACGCTTTTAGAGCCTTCATGGCATCCCACTTGGATGATATAGGATTTTTCCATTCCTATGTTTAATAAACGGATACACATTTTTGAATTCTAGAACAAGAACATGTTTTGTAAAACATGGATTGCATCTAAAAGGTCCCTCATCTTTGTGCGAGGATCCATGACACATCAATAATTTGACATGCTTCATTGTCGCATTGTGATGTTTATCAAGGATTATGTGACATTACGATATTCATCAATAATTTTTCCAATTAATGAATATAAATTTATTATATTTTCAACTATATAATTCAATTTATTATTTACAACAATTTTAATTAATAATTTTAATTTTTATGATCTCTCTATAATATGAATATAATAATTTTGATTACTATACTATAATATTATAATTAAATAATAATGTTTCTAAATATAGGATTTTTTTATTATCTTTCTTATAATATTTTAGTTAAATATTATATTTATTGTTTATAATTAAATAATAATGTTTTCAAATACATGATTTTTTATTATCTTTCTTATAATATTTCAGTTAAATATTAAATTTAATTATTATTCAATAAGTGTTTTAAATATATATAACTTTATTATATTAATTTATATAAATATTGTATTTATTTGAGATAAATAAGTCATATTTTTATTATATTATTTTAAATTAATGGCAAATTCAGTTAAATAATATTATAATTTAATGTCCTTCTCTACCATTAAATAAATATGTAATATAATATTATATTTAAATA
Source organism: Pseudotsuga menziesii (assembly GCA_001517045.1). Classification (NCBI taxonomy): domain Eukaryota; kingdom Viridiplantae; phylum Streptophyta; class Pinopsida; order Pinales; family Pinaceae; genus Pseudotsuga; species Pseudotsuga menziesii. The sequence goes on from LPNX010423748.1 coordinate 113,615, forward strand.
ATAATATTTTAATTAAATATTATATTTTTTATAATAGTATATTGTAATATAATATTATTAAACAATATTATTATTTAATTAATTATTATACTACAATTAAATAATTATTATATTTAATTATAAATAATAATATTTTATTATAGTTATTCTTATAATATTAAAAAATATAATATAATAATAATATTATTAATTAAATATTAATATTTTATCACCACATATAATAATAATATTTTAATTATACTATTCATATCACTACTATTCCTATCACTATTTATTTTTTAGTATTATATATAGTTATAATATATAATTATAATATTAGAGCTATTTTTTTAATTAAATTATACTATTTTTTATATTATATTAAAATATTAATTAAATAATAATAATTTGAATTAAATAATTTATTATTATTTTATTGTATTTTTTATTAAATATTATATTTAAGTATAATATAAATAATTAAATAAACCAATTATTTTTTAACATTTTTAAAGATATTTAATATTTTAGTTTTTAATGTAGTATGTATTATCATTGTTTTAACTAAATTATAATCAAACATTAAAAAAATTTAGATTAATTTTTAATTAATTATTATATCAAAATATTTAAATAATATTATATTGAATTAAAAAAAATATTTGTTATTACTTTGATTATAATATATTAATAAATACCATATTCCTATAATATATTAATAAATACCATATTCCTATAATAGTATAGTATAATATAATTAATAATATTATACTTAATTAGTTAAACTATTAAAATGTAATGGAATGACATTATTTTTAATTAATTATTATATTATTAATTAAATAAATAATATCATTTTCTTAAATGATATCATTTTTAATTAATTTTTATATTATAATTATTTAAACAATATTATTTTATTAATACTTTGGAGATATGTCCACTTATATGTTTATGCTTCTACTAACAAGAACTTATTATTAATGTGGTTGTTGGTAGTATTTTACTAATTAAAATGCAAGACTTCAACACATAAGATATAATGATTTCATATCTCTCACCTTAAGAAATGGATTATGAGAATATTTAATTGTACAACTAGAATTTTAAAATAAATAACTTTTTATTGCGCAAGAAACATAATCTGAATTCATCTACTACAATATCTTGAATTGATGCTCACACTATAGAATTAAATATTCCATGGCTTCTTACTATTACATTGGTGGCTACAACCTTCATGTCATTCAAAGAGTGTATCAACCTCATGATTAAAAACTTCAAATGCAGAATTGAATATGCAACAACTTCACTTTCCACATCGTTTCCGTGTTGTTAAGAATTTTGTAATCTCAATGGTCCACTATGGTCAATACTGCATTTATTAGTTGGTTAGTTGAGTAGATGATTTGATCACCTTATCTAGAATTAGTGACCCATAGTATTTTCTTGTCACATGGTATTTACCTATGGTTTTGCTATTATGTAGTCCTATATATACAATTGGTTAATAATGATAAGGCATTTCATTGCCCAGGAAATCAATATTCCCACTTGTATTCATTCATTTCTACTTCATTGATTTGTTAAACTTTAACATGGTATAAGAGCATGGCATGATCCATTCCTTTTTGTCTTAGGTATGAATTTTCACATATTGGAAAGCAGACACACATATATTTGATCTTATTGGAGGTTGTGATCGAGACAAGAACACATCGACATATTTGTTTTTCCTTCTTTTACCCTTTTGGAGTAGTGACACGCCCTATCTAAAGGAAAAGTGTGTCACTTACACAACTTGCACACCCTATTTGAAGGAAAAGTGTGTCATTGATGCACCATGTCTAAAGGAAAAGTGCGTCGATGACGCACCCTGTCTAAATAAAAAGAGGGTCGATGACATACCTTGTCTGAAAAGTGCATCGATGACTCACCTTGTCTAAAGGAAAAGTGCGTCGGTGACTATTCACTTACAATTTTTTTTACTAATGCACGCTTGCATTGCCTACGCTAGCTATATAGGCTGCATGAGTGAGTTAAAGGACCATATCTTCTATCAGATCTCCAGATCTTGTTTGATTGAGTGAACAATCATAAGAAGATGGCTAATACCAACACAAGCACCTCAAATTTAAAGCACATCTCTGGACCCGTACTGACAGGTATCAACTATGAGTTTCAGTCTATCAAGATGAAGACATTTCTCCAACTCAACAAATGTTGGGATATGGTTGAAACCTAGTTTGAAGGACCTCATACAAATGCTCTGACCATAATGTCTAATGCCCAAAATAATTCCATAGAAGCTCGCCTAGAGCAAGATCTCATAGCCAAATCGCCGATCCAAAGCTGCATTAAGGAGTCTATTTTCTCGCGAATCTCAGGAGCTACCAGTGCACATCAAGCTTGGAATATGCTTTCATCTGCCTACGAGGGAACACACCAAGTAAAACCAGTAAGATTGTAAACTCTTTGACTTGAATTTGAAAGTCTGAAAATGAAGGAAACATTGTGACCCAATTCCAAATATACAGTGAGGTTATGGAATAGAAAGTAGTTGTTCAAAAGATTCTTCAGTGTCTCACCAAGAAATTTGGTATGGTCATTATTGCCATACAAAAAACAAAATATTTGTCTTAGTTTACCCTAGAAGAATTGAGTGGATCATTCTATGTCATGAAGCTTGACTCAATCAAGAAGAAGAGTAGTTGACAAATGCTTTTAGCACCTAAGATTCTCTTAGCAGAGGTCGAGGCAAATGAGGACGAGGTAGAGGAACAAGAGGCCAAGGGTCTCCTCATATAGAGTATAGAACGAGTGGTGAACATTCATATCACTCAGAGAATTCTAAAAACTCGCAAGGTTAGAGGGGTGGAGGCAAGAGATGGAATAATAAGTCCAATATTCAGTGCAACTACTACAAAAGTATGGCCACTATGAAAAAGAATGCAAAAAGAAGCAAGCAAACCAGAACAATGGCAGAGCCAATGTCTCTAAAGAAGAAGAAGGATCGTGAGAGGTTATGTTCATCTCAAATCAAGCAAGTGAAGAACATTGCACCTCATATTTATGTCTACTAGATAGTGGTTGCGATAATCACATGAAAGGTAACAAGTCACTTTTCTCTAGTTTGGATTCCTTTGTTGTCACAAATATCAAGCTAGGAGATGACTATTTGATTCTAGCAAAAGGAAAAGGTACTATTCCTGTATTTACAACGAACCATGAAAATAAGTTTATTCATGAGGTTTTCTATGTACCACATGTGAACATCAATCTAATTAGTATAGGTCCATTACTTCAGAACAAATATAATCTTTGATTTTTTTATAAATATTGTGCTATTTATGATAAACCCCCTAGTAGGAGACTCACAACTAAAATTGAAATGACCAAGAATAGAATATTCCCATTCAATCTCAAGAGTGCCAACCTAACACACTCAGTATCTCATAATAGATTTGGTTATCTTCATTTTAAAAGTCTCAATCTTCTGCATAAACAGTCTATGGTCAAGGGTTTACCAATTATAAATGAACAATCCAGATCCTCTGAGGATTTTATTATTGGGAAATATCAAAGAAATAGCTTCCCCACTTCCACATATCCAGCCAAAGAACATCTTGAGATAGTTCATATAGACCGCTGAGGACTGATGCAAACCCAATCCATAAGAGGTAGCTATTATGTTCTTACATTTATTGATGATTTTAGCAGCACCTTCTCCAAGAACAAATCAAGGACCTTCTCCAAGTTCAAAGAGTTCAAGGCCCTAGCTAAGAATCATTAAAGTGCTCACATTAGACGGTGGAGGTGAATATGATTCACATGAGTTTACATATTTCTTGGCATCCAGCAGTTCACCACCACATACACTCCATAGCATAATGTAGTAGCTTAACTAAAGAACTGAACCATCATGAACATGTGGGGTAGCATGTTTTCACACAAGAAGCTATCAGATGAGTATTGGGATGAAGTTGTTGCATGCTCAGTCAGGTAGCATGTTTTCACACAAGAAGCTATCAGATGAGTATTGGGCTGAAGTTGTTGCATGCTCAGTCTAATTGGTCAATAGATCACCTATTGTGAGTGTCCAAGACCAGAGAGTGGCATAAGACAAGTGTTGCACATGTAAGAGCTTTTGGTTCTGTTGCATTTGCTCATGTACATGATGAACTCAAAAAAAAGATGGATAAGAAGAGTGAGCACTGCATTTCCACTAGTTACAGTGAACAACACAAGGCTTACAAGTTGTATAATCCTCACACCAAAAAGATTGTGGTGAGAAGAAATGTGAAGTTCCTTGAAGAGAAATTCTGGAGTGATAGATTGGGAATGACTTCCTTAGTATTGAACTTTAGTCTGAAAGGATTGACTCACACAGTTAACATCATTACCCCGTAGTTAACATCTTTATCCCCCTTCCGTATTTCAGATATTACTGCAATTAATGGTAGAAATGCATAACCAGACTACTCAGTTCACATATACGATTTTTGCAGCACCTAGTATGCCAGAACTGTTTTTTAACTGGCAGGCACAAGGCTTATTATCTTATAAGGCTACAGGATGAATATTGGCAGTTACAAAGGGAACAAATGGATATGTAAAGAGTCACTGGGCTCTCCATAAATGCATTTCTGGATGAACGATTAGCACGACTGTTTACACAATAGAATCAAAGGATCAGTAGAAATATGAAATAAGAAATCGGTACAAGAACCGAAAGTACCGATTCCCGACTAGGCTTGTAACAATTGTTTCCACCACTAGTGCAATGTACACTCCGAGGAGCAATTGGTCGTACCGTGCCTGTGAAGCTATCATGGTGAAATTGAAAGGTATGTATGCAAAAGATAATGCCAAACAAGAGCAGAATTGTATAAAGTATTATTATTGACTGTGGGGTTTTGTCCAGGTGCAAGGATAGAGAATCGTGGGTTTGAACTTTTGTACATGGCTGCCATTCCCAAGTCGTCGTATTATGAAACGATGTCGACAAACTCTTCTGATAAAGAACTGAACTGAAACTGAGGCAAGTTTTGTCATTTATAATATAGTAACGCATAATAATTACACTTCGGGGAGCTAATAATGATAATGTTGGGTCAATTTGAACCTCTGACTTTTGACTATAAGCCAGGCTTCCCGAGGCCGAGGGTAAGGCCACCAATCTTTTACCTTTCCTATCTCTAAACGTTTGAACTGCCCTTTGGGCGAATATTCTCCTGACAAGAAACTGAGAAGTGTCCCAAAAATTGAATTGCTTAAGCAACCATTGTTATTGGAAACACAAATTATCAGGACCTTTTAGACTGCTTTTAGGATGCAGATTTTCCTGCCAAGAAATTGAGAAGTAATGGGTCCCAACAACTTGAATTACTTTAAAAAATAATTGTTTTACCAAGAGAAAATAACTATACTTTATAAATGTATAAGTGAGATTGACACAAGGCCTTACAAAAGGAAACACCATTGACATATCAGTATGTCAGTAGTCTGCATGGTAGATCTGCAGGACAGGCACCAAAATAGACGACAAAGAAGTTCTGATTACAAGGAATATCAGACCAGAAAAAAAGTCCAGATCAATGGCCCCTAAATAGGCCAACCCCCAGCACAGAACAAAAACCAAAGCGTCAGCAGAAAAGAGTACTCTGAAAACCCTCAGAGACTAGGGATCCATCTCAACGTTCAAAAAATAAAAACCAACATCCTCCTTATGACCTATTTTAGAGAGCTAATCAGCGGAGTGGTTAAAGGACCTGTAAATATGGGAGAAGGAGAGGAGATATAGCCAGTCCTTTTTAACCAAGCATAAAGATGAAAGATATTGACAGCACATTTATTCTTTGCCTAGTCAATAATTACCTTAGAATCGTTGTAGATACTAATCTCATCCAAGCCAATACTGAAAAAAAATATAGAAAAAGCCATAAGAATAGAACCTCATCCATCATAATAATAGAACCTCACCCATGGTATTGGATTCACCACAGCACATCCAAGGCTTGTATAAACAATTTGGATTCATATAGAATAGGGACCAAGGCTTGTATAAACAATTTGGATTCATATAGAATAGGGACCAATGTCTGAACTGCTTTTGGGATCTTGTCACCTTCCAACATACTCTCACCTTAAAAAATAATTGTTATCAGAAACACAAGTTATCAGGACCTTAATGCAGTGACAAGTGGAATTTTCAAGCAACCAGGGAATTTTATTACAGCCTTTGGTTGTCTTTTGCATTGCATTGTAACTCTGGCTCCCTGCTAACTTCTGTCCTGCTTGAGTGCAGTGCATTGCATGGCCATGAACGTAATACCCTCACTTCCTGACTGACTGCAGCAGAGTAGCCTCGTACAGTGTATCGACATTTTTCAATGTCCCTCTTTGGGCTATTTCTCCACCAGCATTAAAATTGTGGAGGTTTCAGCCATATTTGGGCGGACCATTGTAATATATAAAGTAAGGTCAATGTCACATACTCGTTAACTTGAGTAGTAAGTCAAAGTCACTTAATGCTCGTTAACTTGGGTTAAGTGAGTAAGTTAATAATGGAAAAAACTCAATTTTAATTTTTCATGATAAATTTATCATATTTTATTAGTAATTTTGTTAAAAGTTATTTTTTAATTATAAAAAATTGTCTAAAATATTAATGGTCATGCATATAAAAACAACTCAAAACAAATGATTTGCACACTTAGTTATAGTTCTCAATCAAGCACAAGGAACATGGATGCAATAGGAGCTAACTTGTCTCTTCCCTAATGAATGGATGAAGTTTAACTTAATGAACAAGTTAAAATTACTTTTGGAAGTTTCCTATTAACTACATAAATAAATGTTAAACCAAACTTCATTATTGTTCGCAATACAACAACTACATTTCCTTTTAATTTTTACTTTATACATTCATGACTATCTATGCCTAAATCTTGCCTTTAAAATACAAACAAATCTCAAGTCAATGGCTTAGTTAATATGTCAGAGAATTGATCTTGAGGCTTACAAATTTCTAAAGATATTTCTCCATTGCTTACAGTCTCTCGTATAAAATGGTATCTAGTATCAATGTGTTTGCTTTTGTGATGGATTACATGATTTTTGAACAAGAAATGGCTGAGTTGTTATCACAAAATATATGAGTTTTTTGCTTCTCTTTATGCTAACCATCTTCTAAAATCCTCAACCATACATTGTGACAAGTTGTTGATGTTGCTGCCATGTAGATTGCTTATCTTGAAGATATTGTGACAATGGGTTGCTTCTTGGATTCCCATGAGATTAAACATGAACCAAGAAGAAAATCATAACCTGAAGTGCTCTTCCTATCATCTAGGATTCTTGCAAAATAATTATAGTGTACCCAATGGGAGAGATGTGATTAGTAGTTGAGTGCATGATACCAAAGCTAGTTGTATTTGCAATATACCTCAAAATGATTTTGCCTACTTGCCAATGAGAGTTTTTGGGAGATTTTGTGAACCTATAAATTAGACTAACTGCATCCATTATAGCTGTGAGATATATGAGGTTGCCAGCAAGCCTCTTGAACAAGGTGGGATCCAATGCTAATCCTTTATCTTACTTACTCAATTTTGTACCCAGCACTACAAGAATGCCTGCTTGCTTACAATTTTATCATCCTAAACCTACTTTATATATTCTTTGCATACTTTTGTTGACATATAAATATGCCACAATTTGATTGTCCAACCTCAATGTGAAGAAAGTACTTAATGAATATAAAATCAATGATTTCAATTTCTGTCTTCATGGTTGATTTGAAATTTTCCAACATTAGGTTTCTTGTATCGATTATATCATCCACATATAGGAAAACTATCAAAATTTTGTTTTGTTGATTTGTCTTTTATGTATAAAGTGGGATCACTTTTGCTTCTACGAAACCCATTCCTAAGTAAATATCAAACAGTCCTTCCATACGAAGCCCTTGGAGCTTGTTTTACACCATATAAGGCATTTTTAACCCATAAACTATCCATTCTTAATTTTTTATTAAATACCTAGGTGGTTAATTTATGTAAAACTTCTTATTCTAAATCCCATTTAAAAATGTTGACTTGACATCCATCTCCTATACTGACCATCTATTGTGAGCAGCTAATGTCAACAATATTCTAATTGTATCTAACCTCACTATTGGGGCAAAGGTTTTTCCATAATCAATATCAAGCTTTTGTGCAAATCCTTTAGCAACAAGCATAGCATTGTACTTTTCCACGTCACATTTTTCATTAATTTTTCTTTTATAAATTGACACAAACCCTATGATATCCTTTCCTTCTCGCATATAACCAAGATCCCAAGTGTCATTTCTCTCGATTGCATCTATTTCCTAATTCATGGCTTGAATCCATTTATCTTCTTTAACAACTTCTTCAAAATGCATAGGCTCACATGAAAATAATGAAAAATGTTTTTATAAATGAACATCATCATGTTGGTAATAAATATCTCTTATACTTCTAGTTTTCCTATTTCTTAGTGATGGTACAATGGGATCTAAGTCACTATTAGAGAGAAGATTGTAAGCTCGTTCTTCCCCTTGTCTTGAAGCTTAACCTTGAGCCTATAACCTTGGTAATCTAGGTGGATATATTTGTTGTCCTATAGATTCCATTTGTTCATCTATTGGTACAAATTGAACTAAAATTCCTACCTAGATTGATTGATTAACTTAACCATTCCAATGTTTTTCTTCTTTAAATTCCACATCTCTACTCACAATGAACTTCTTGATGACATGATTATATAGCCTATAATATTTGGACTTTTCACTGTACTTTGTGAAAATGCACAAGTATATCATGATCAAGAACATGTGCATAAGCCACACAACCAACTACTCTAATTTGTGACACGCTTGATTTTGCGCCACTCCACGCTTCCTCGAGAACTTTATTTTTGAGACTTTTTGTAAGTGAGCTATTTAAAATATATACCGAACATGTTAGTTGCTGAGAATTCATGGGTATTGTTTGTGTGATTAGAAACCAGAGTTTGTACTATGAAAGAATCCATTTGGACAGTCAAATATATATTGAACACGCAACAACTTCACCCCAAAACTAATTAGAAAGTTTTTTTTCCTTGAGCATGCTTCTAGCCATATTCAGTATAGTTATATTCTTTCTAGTTGTGAATTGTCTTATAATCCCATGATATTTACAACATGTTGCAAATTCTTTCGAATCATGCTTACCTCCTCTATGAGACCTCAAAACCCTAATGTACACTCCACTTTCATTTTCACTTAGAGAAATTGAAACTCTTTGATCTTTTCAAAAGTTTTTGATTTGTTTTTACTAAAATACACACAATTCTTCTGACCAAAATAATCAATAAATGCCAAAAAATAGAAATTTCCTCCTAGAGACTCTCATTGCATAGGGACACATAAATCAATATGAGCTAGCTCTAATTGTGTCTTTTTTCTATAAGATGCACTAGTTAAAAAAATTTCCATTTGTTGGTTTCCAAATATACAACTCTCATAAGAGTTGGTCGGTTAATGTGTCGTTGGTAGACCTTTAACCATTTGCTTCTGTTGCAATAAATTTAGTCCACAAAGTGAAAATCAGCAATTCTCAAATGCCATAATCATGACTCATATAAAGCTATGATTTTAAGAACAAAAGGGGTTGTATGATTGACACTTCTCAAGGTTAGAGGAAACATCCTATTTTTAATCGTCTCTATTTCAACAATAAGACTCCTACTCGAATGTTTGTCCAAGATTGTATAGGTATACCTTTAAAATTGAATTTATAACCATGTTGGGTTAGTTGACCAACACTCATAAGATTGTACTTTAAAGTAGGGACCAAATAGACATCAAATATGTTCTTCTTTTCATTTTCTTTACTCAAGAAAATGATTATCCCTTTACCAACAACATTGACAATATTTTCATCACCTAGTATGACATCATACTTGGTAGAGTTATCTAGGTTCTAAAATAGAGTCTTATCACTTGTCATGTGGTTACTAGAGCCATTGTCTAACAACCAAAGGTATTTATTACATTCTCGAGCTTCATGAAAACATAAAAACATGGATTTATAGGTACTTTCATATGTGCACTGTTGATACATTAGCTTTATTATTGTTTAGGTATGTCTACTTTTTCCCACATTCATTGGAAAAATGTCTATGTTTTTTACAATAATAACATTGAACTTTGGATTTTTCATACCTCCTAGTTTGCTAATAACACAAGCCTCTCCCCCTTAAAATTTGAGGGTGTTGTTGTTGATTCGCTTATTGATCCATAGTCTATTTTCTCTCCATGTGTGAACTGTTGTTTTTATGTCTACCCTTTCCTCTATTGCTTCTTCCTCTATCTCTACTAACAAATGCTTGTGGCTTGAAAGCATTTTTCAAGAGAGCCTTGTTCTAAGTTGATTATTGATTCATGGGACAATACAGATCTCATCAACTCTTCTAATGATAATTGTGACAGATCCTTATATTTTTCAATGGTGCCTATATTAATAACAATGTTCTTAGTAATACTCCTTAGAACATTTTACACAACCTTCTAGGCTGTCAAATATTCTCCATGAGTTCTAAGTTGGTTAACCACAGCCATCACTCTTGTCAATTCTTTCATTTTTAGATTTTCAAATTCTCTTTTGAGAGTGCAATTTTACATTTTTCACTTTATTAATGCTTTGATATGCCATTTTTCAGAATATATAAAGCTTCTTTTGCAGTTTTAGAAATTGTAATTTTTGGAAATGTTGAGTCATTAGTGCTTTGTTGGATCAACCAAAATACCCTTTCTTATTTCTTCCTCTGTTCATTCAATTGGTCTCTTTGTGCATTCCTTGTTTCCTATACCATTACTTGATTTGGTTCAATAAAACCACTTCCAATAATATCCCAACATTCTTCAGATGGTAGAAACGATTTCATTAATATTGAATTTTTCACATTTAAAATTGATCCTTGAGATTGTTCTGAATTTCTCTTAAATGCCACGGACTCAAAATTTTACTTGCAATCAAATGTTAGACTATAACTATTAGCCTCCAAGTTGGTGGGCATTTCCTCTTTCCCTTTTTTAAAGGATATTTAACTTGTCCCCATATTTTTTTTAATTTTGATCTCTTTATTTTTAATATCATTAATTATTTTTTAAATAAGGGATTTTGGATATTTTAAATATATAGAGCCCCTGTTTTTCAATCAAAACTTTTTTATTACTAGCAACAACCATATTATTAAGATTAATATGTTTGGAATACGCCGAGAGGAATATATTTGACATATTGATAATGTTTTTTTCCCTAAGGAATGTGTCAATTATTTGTATCTCATAGTTAATCTAAGATAACAACCACTTAATTTGTGGTTGTTAAGCTCATAGTTGCACCATCATTGGAATTAAGAAAACAATTATATCTAATAGTTAATTTTAAAAGTTAATATAATGCTATGCTAGATGGAGTTTGACCATCACATGAGCTGCACATTACCATGCCACAAAGTGCACTTGTCACATGAGTTCAAAGGAATTTATTAGGAGTTCAGAGGAGTTTATTAGGAGTTTGACTGTCACATGAACTACACATTACTTCAACTCCTAGATGTGAAATGCAGTTTGACTAAACCTTGTGCACATTAGTTAAACTAATAGTTCTCCAATTTAATCGTGATTAGAGATTAAGTTAAGTTAATAGCTGTAGAATAATTGGAGTTAAGATAAAACTTGTATCTAATAGTTAATGTAAAATTTAATTAGATACGGTCATGATTGGAGTTGAATTTAAGATAATAGTTGTACACTTAATGGATTTAAGCTCATAGTCGTATCTAATAATCATGAGTTGAAGTTGAAGTTTAATTTTTTCCAACTATCATGAATTGTACTTATTAGATGTTAACTAAGCTATTTTTTATTTTTTTGAAATTATTAATTATGAATTTTGGACGACCCCATAGAATGAATATGGACCGCTTATCTCATTCTTGTCCATAGATGAGAAAACATAGATGGTAGTCCACCCCAAAATCGTAAGATATATACGCCTAAATATAAAGTGAGAATTTACAAATAGAATTGGATTATAAGATTGAAGTTTCATTTTATTTCAAATCTAGGAAATTGAGATTTTAGGTATTTATTAGATTATAAGTTGAAAATGATGTATTGCACTCATTGTTTGTTGATATTTTGAAAAGTAGTTTAATATTCAACATGCAATATAGTTGTTAAGAAGGGTTAAAGATAGTTTTTAACTTAAAACTTCATTATAAAAGATTAGATTTTTAATTAAAGCTTCATTATTAAAGAGTTAATTTTTCATCAAAAATCTATTGTTGAAATTCATAATTTTAGATAGAACGTTATTTGATGGGGATTTAAAAACCAAAAGCATAAAAAAAATTGTATGATGAACAAAGATAAATCCAAATTCCGAGGAGTCATTAGTCAATATTCAAAGATTGGATTTGAAAAGGCAATGAATGAGATCTGACATTAAATCATTAAGAAATTCATAAACAAATAAGCAAAAGAACTAGTGTGCCAGTTCAAGGTAAATAGTTACATTTAAGGGAGAGATAAGTTTACTAGCTCACCATTAAGTTGCCACGTCAAATATCAAACAAATCTAACAAATCACATGAGTTTTACCACCAACTCATTGCAAAAAGAAAGTAGATTATTCAGTTATTATATCATCATATATATGCTAGAAAATACAAATAAACCACAATACAAAGAGTAGAATTTGAAAAATTCCATGAAATCAAATATCGCTACCACATTATCATTTCATCATAACAATATTAGTTTTGCTATTAGTATTTCAGGATCAGTGACAAATTCAAAGCCCAAAAAACTTAAAGATATGTGTCATTGTCAAGGGATCGTTATAAAGGAGATTACTCTGAAAGAATAATACCTTCGAAGATGTTGCCAAATCGTTGTGTTATCACACCATGTGGAGACTATGTTGCATCAAATTTTATGTACTGATGGAAGTGAATGTATGCAGAGGGATATATCATGTTATTCATAGTTTATGCCACCAGTTTGCAACATGGATCATGTAGGTAATCAAATAATTTTTGGAACGTGAAGTAACAATCACAGTTTCGTGTGATAAAGGAATACAAGGACTACAATGAATTCTTCAGAGAAGAAGAGATCAAAACTACCTTAACATCACTAGAACTGATCACCATTAGCCTTCAAATAAAAGGACATATTCAAGCCCGAAACATTTATGAACCCATAAATCATGAAAGAAAAGTGTTATATCTGCAACTTCTCATCACTCTACAAGATCTTTTAAAGGAACCAAAGATTTTGGACAATCATCAAATCGAAATATCATCGTGTCATTGTACCAAGAGGCCATTCCGTCACCAAAAACTTTGTTTTGAACTAAATTTTGGCAAGAGATCATAGCGTTTATGTATCATGAGATATTTAATATTTAATTTGCTTCTGGCTCCTAACCTCCTTTCAAAAGACTAAAAAACCTAATTAATATGTATCTAGAAAACCTAAACATGTCATGCGAACTGCATATTAGCTAGATGCTCAACTATCACATGGAGGAGTTTAATAAGAAATTGAATGATTTTATTAGGAGTTCGACTTTACACCACTGCACATTAGCTAGACTCCTAGATGCCAAATGCAGTTAAACTAAGACTTAAGGAATTAGACTTGAAGTTAATCTAATAGTTGTAGAATCATTGGAGTTAAGATAATAGTTGTATCTAATAAATATCCAATATAACCATGATTAGAATTGAAGTTAAGATAATAGTTGCAGAATAATTGGATTTAAGCTAATATTTCTATCTCATTGTTAATTTAAAAAATAAAATATCAACAATTGCAATTCAAGTAAAAGTGATGATTGGAGTTGAAGTTAAGCTAATAGTTGTATCATCAATGGAGTTAAGCTCATAGTTGTATCTAATAATCGAATAATTTAAGTTTAAGTTTAATTTTTTCCAAATATCTGTACTTATCAAATGTTAACTAAGGTTTTTTTTTTGAAATTATTAATTATGAATTTTGGATTACACCCATAGAATCAATTTGGACAGTCCACTTGTCTCATTCTTGTCTGTAGATGAAAAATCATAGATGGTAGTCCACCCAAAAATTCTAAGATAAATACGCCTATCGACGTAACTATTGGTGTAACGAGATGCAAAAGTTTATTAGGAGTTTAGAGAAGTTTATTAGGAGTTCGAATGATTTTAATAGGACTTAGACCCTTACATGATTGCACATTAGCTACACTCCTAGATGCCAAATGCAGTTGGACGAAGCCTTAAGTAATTAGAGTTGAATTTAAGCTAATAGTTGTAGAATCATTGGAGTTAAGATAATAGTTGTATCTAATAGTTATCCAATATAACTATGATTAGAGTTGAAGTTAACTTAATAGTTCTAGAATCATTGGAGTTAAGTTAATAGTTGTATCTAATAATCAACGAAGTTAAGATCGTAATTGTACATAATAATCGAATAGTTAAAGATTAATTTTTATTTTTACAACTATCAATAACTGTACATATGACATGTTAGTTTAGCTATTTTTTATTATTTTTTTATTATTAATTATTAATTTTGGACGATGCCCATAGAATCAATATGGGCATTACACTTGTCTCATTCTCATTTAATTTTGGACGACACCCATAGAATCAATCTGGACAGTGCACTTGTCTCATTCTCGTCAGTAGATGAAAAAACATAGATGGTAATCCACCCCAAAATTCTAAGATATATACGCCTATCAGTGTAATTAGACCTCTTTTTAAAAACAATCATTCCTATTTTAAAATTTCAAAAAAATATTTATTTATTTACTACGCCGACATGTGTATATATCTCATATTTTGGAGTTGGGTTGAAGGAGCGGATCAACAAGATTCATGAGTGCCTCACAACTGTACAACATAGATTGTTTCTATTGTCTTGTTATTTGTTAAGGTTAATTAATAGTTTTTAACTATGATTATGTTATAGTTGTTAGAAAAATAAAGAAAATGGCCACAATGTGTGGAAGTAGTTGAACATCATGGCAGAGGTTCTGTTTCATGGACAAATATTTTGCTACCATCATGAATGTGCAAAGCTGGATCAGTTAGTTATCTCCCGCACTGATCAGGAGATAGTTATCTCCTTATGCATGATGCCTTATATCACAAAAGAATGGATTCATTTTTGCATTCTTTACAGGTGGCCAAGAATGAAGATAAGCTCTTTCTGTGTTTTTTTTATGAACTTTTTTCTCTTTCTGTAATGGAAATATGTGCTGAATATTATGCGTTGTGAATTTTCTTAGCTTGTAGGGAGGATTTGTGAGAGATCACTAGGATCATATTATGGATTTGGGGTTGGGAATTCAATTAATAGGAAAGATAAGGCCTTAAATGGAATAGTGGTGGACATCATTTCTACAATGAAATGGAACGGGAGAGGAGACTTAGAATTACGTTGCGTGTATGCAGGGGAATTATGGGTGGATGTGTTCAATGCCATTCGGAGAGATGGGATTACTCTTCTTTCATGGACATATTACATGTTGGAATATATAATTAAACCCACTCATAACTTATGATAAAATAATTAATCATTATCTGATTAATTATCTACCCACTAGCTTAATTAATTGGCATCAACTTGCACCTTTAAGTCAACACATGCCATCTATACCCCAAGAATGCTTTATTTTTTATTCTGGGTTGATCTTGACTACTTTATTGAATCCCATAATTAGTAACAACACTTTACAACAGATTTTTCTTTATTATGCTTTATCCTACTTTTATGTGGATAAGGTAAAGCTAGATAACTAGGAAGTTGGGTTCTTTTGTTCCAACCCATCCTTCATGACTTTCTCTCCATTTTATAGGATTAGCATGTTTTTCCAACACTATTGACAACTCATTCATGAATTTTATAATTTGTGAGATCCTTGACTGATTTGGGAAGTTATTTAGCCACCTATGGGGGTTTGCCATATTTTGGTAAGTCAACCTTTTTGAGATTTATGAGTTGTCTCCATAAAACTAGATTTTCCTATGAGGGATGTAATATTTATGTACACTATTATTCATCATTAATCAATGGAAGGATACACTCCAATATTCATCTTTTCACTCATGTGATTAACTCTCTTTTCTTCTCTCTAGTTTTTCCTGTGTATGCTTGTGAGAATTCTTAGTATCAAGATCTATTTCCTATGATTCTTCTTAGCATATTTTCTCATAGAATTGTAGCTATTATTTATACATGGTATCAGGGAAGCAATGTTGATCAAGCTCTACATAGTTGAGGAGCACATCCAGTCTCCTATCCCTCTTTGAAAAAGAGCTTGTCTAGCTTACAAGATTTTCTCCTAGTTTTTTTTTGCAAGTTGCAAAGAGTTTTTACTTGAGTTCATCAATTCAACAATATGGATTCTTCCTCAGCTATAATTCTTACTCCCTTCAACTACCATGAATGAAAATCCAAAATCGGCATTCTATTGCACTGTAAAGCACTATATAGAGTTACTCTAGCACGGGGGATTCACCTTGTCGAGCAATATATTATCACATTCATTCATAAAAGGGGGCTTTAAATTGTGAAAAATAAGGTCAACATATTGTAGGTATTGGGGGGTGGTGACTAGGGTATGGGGGATTTATAGGTATTGGGGGGGTATAAAAAGAGGTTTTTATTAAAAATAAGGAATATATCATAAAATAAGGCTTTTTTAATTGGAAATATGTATTGAGATGGGGACTCAACAAAAGGAATTTTGTAAGTAATTATAAATATCTAGTGAAATTAGGGGTATTCTTTAATATCCCATGAACGAAGGTGCTATGACATGGTTTCACCAATTGAAGACCCTGTATACTCTAGCTTTAGAGAATGAGCCCAATGCCGTGATTGAGAAAGTTAAGTGGCATAATAGGTTGGATGAAGCCTATGGATTGCTTTGCCTCTCTATTTCTCCTGATCTACTCTTTCATCTAGATGGTTTGATCACTCCAAACCAAGTGTGGAATCAATTGGATTCTCTCTTTGTATTTCAAGATGGGCTAAGAGCGCATCAATTGGAGATTAAGTTATTCTCACCGAGTCCAAGCAATTTCGATTCTCTTGACGGTTTATTCACCAAGTTCAAGCCACTTGTTCTAATGCTCAAGAAATGTGGGATTGAGAGAGAATATGATCAATTAATCCTTTCCATTCTTTATAAATTGGGTCCTGATTATTCAGTTTTTATGTCTACTTTTCATGCTACTAGGCTTGTTGTTCCTAAGTGGAAAATGCCTTTTTTAAATACTTTTCTTGATTCACTAACAAAAGAGCAAGATAAATTGATCCAGATGGGTGTCCTTAATTATTCCAAGTGCAAGGAAAATTCTCTCATGGTTCAAGGAAACAAGAATCTCAAATCAAAATAGAAGCAAATTGTGAAGAAGCCAAAGTTAGAAATTGAAGATGAAAGTTCGAAGCCTACTGATGAAGATTCAATAAAGAAGGGTAAGAAGAAAGGGAGCAAATCCAAGTGTTCTTATTAGAAAAAGAGTTTTCATTCAGAGAAGAAGTGTTTCAAGAAGAATATGGACATCATGTCTCAGCTTCTTGATAAGCACAAGATCGAAGTTCCAGATGAACTAGAGAAGTCCGTTGATTCCTCAAAACACTGTCATAATGCATAGTTCCAAGGTTATATAACTTATGCTTTGAGTGCAAGAGTTAAATCCTTTTCTAATGTCTTTGATATAGATTTAGTCTCTTATATACCAGAATAAAAAATATCAGATCTTTTCTTTGATAATCCTTCTCTCAATCTACTAGATTCATCTCCTAAAAATTGTGATTTTTCACTAGATACTAACTTATCTTTGAGCAGCTCTTCCTCACAAGATTGTATATCTGATTTAGAATCTTGTTTGCAGGCTGATATTTATGTCATGACACAAATAATACACCATCCATTCCATCTACCATAGCTCTGGGTAATCCTAAGACTATATAAATCTCAAGTTCACTAGTTGAATCCTCATTGGTCTCTTATGTAGTCATACTTATTTTACATGGTTTGAAGTATTTCCTATCTTTCAGTGGTTGGTTATCCATGAACTTAGTCATATTTGTACCGATATTAAACATGTTTGAATTTTTTCTAAACACTAATGGTTCATATCTCATGTCCATCCATCATTCATATTTTTACACCTATCAGTTTTCCCCAGTTGCTCATAGTTTTCCTAGTCTAGCCCTATATCCTCATGGAGTGACTGAATACTTTTTCTTTGTTTTTCCATATGCTAATGTTTCTGATATATCATAGTTTTATCAGCCTCATATCAGATCTGGAAAGGTGCTACATCATATTGTAATATTAACATGTGATTCACATCACAATTTTGTAGCTATTCAGGGAATTGAGTGTGTAACAAATTGTATTAACTTTTGTACTATTTGGGAAGGAGTATGCACATATATATTTTCTATTTCAGATTTTGTTTTCAGATAAGAGTTTGACAGTAGCAAGAAGCATTTAGATAATGCTACTACTTCATCAGTTGATGATATACAAGGAGTCTCTCCTCTTCCTTCTTCCAGGTTCTACACTCAAGTGCATGATCATGGAGTTCATGATTTCTTCATCAAGTATTCCATCCAGAAGTAGTTCATTCATCTCATTCAAGTGAATATAAAGATATGTTGAAGACATATTATTTCAAATTTTGTTCCTTGTCCTTTCTTGAGGGAGTATTTCCCCATGTGGTTTTGCCTCTTTCCTTAGTTTTTTGGACATGAATAATTGTTAAAGGGTGACCATAGCCTTGTTGTCGGGCCCTATATGCATCTATATTTTTTACATACCATCATAAATTCATACTTATAGGGGGGTGTTGGAATATACTAAACCCACTGATAACTTAGGATAAAATAATTAATCATTATTGGATTAATTGTCTACCCACTAGCTTAATTATTTGGCATCCACTTGCACCTTAATGTCAACACATGCCATCTATATCCCCATAATGCGTTATTTCTTATTTTGGGTTGATCTTTACCAATTTTTCAACTCCCATAATTAGTAACAATGCTTTATAGTAGATTTTTTTTATCATGCTTTTCAGTGGATAAGGTAAAGCTAGCTAACTAGGAAACTGGGTTCTTTTGTTGCCAACCCATCCTTCATGAATTTGTCTCCACGATTAGTATGTTTTTCCATCACTCTTGACAACTCATTAATTCTTTTGCTAATTCGTGAGGCCCTTGACTAATTTGGGAAGTGCTTTAGCCACCTATGGGGGTTTGTCATATTTAGGTAAGTCAGTCCTTTTGAGATTTATGAGTTGTATCCATACAACTAGATTTTCCTATGAGGGATGTACTATTTATGTACACTATTATTCATCATTAATCAATCAAAGGATACACCCCAATATTCATCTCTTCATTCATGTAATTCAGTCTCTTTTATTCTCTCTAGTTTTTCTTGTCTATGCTTGTGAGAATTCTTAGTAGCAAAATCTATTTCATGTGCTTCTTCATAGCATCGGAGCTATTATTTCTACATTACCTCTTTCTCTCTATGGGGGGACACTTCCAATGGTGGTGTTAGTGGCTAAGCTTTTAGTTTTGTCACAGGTAGATATATGCATCGAAAGAACCATCATTAATTGTTGTGTAACTCTGCTATAAATTTGTATTGGTGTCAAATATTTTACGCCATTATGAAGGTTTGTAATTCAAATAGATTGATATGGCTGAGTTGGTGTTCAAATCATTAAAAGTGTAAACTTCCCCGTGCAAAGTTTTCTTCAATCTATTTTCTCTTGTATCATAAATATCATAACCTAATTGAGTACTGTAGATATATGGCTGTGCGTACTCACTAATTAACTATTATATTTCTTACGACACTGCCACACTCATTCCTCTTCAATTCTTTCAATTAAAACTGTTGAGAATAAGGTTGTATATTGAATCACAATTATAATGTACAGAAGAGGCCTATATATATAGGCTAATAATACAGATAATATATGTACATAACCAATGTGGGACAATACTACTTATAATATAACAGCCCCCTCAAGCTCAAGGTGGAGTGCGAGAGACCAACTTGAGTTTGGACACAAGATCACGAAAATGCCCTGGAGGATGTGACTTTGTAAATATGTCCGCGAGCTGATCACGGGACGTGATAGAATGAAGCTGTAGTGAGCCCTGAAGAAGATGATGATGAAAAAAATGACAATAAATCTCAATATGTTTGGTTTGTTCATGAAAAACATCATTATGAGCAATCTGAATAGCACTCCTATTATCATAGTATACAGGAGTAGCAGAATAAAGAGAGACACATGTATCCTGTAACAGCCACCGTAACCAAAGAAGCTCCAAGGTAGTGTCAGCTAGAGCACATATTTTTCCTTGGTGCTAGAGCGAGCAACAACAGTTTGTTTCTTACTTCGCCAAGAGATAACCAAAGTGCCAAGTAGGAAACAATAACTAGTGGTAGAACGACGATCTGTCGGATCACCTGCCCAATCAACATCATTATAAGCATGCAGCTTAAGAGAAGAGTGAGGGGAGAAATAGAGCCCATGAAATAATGTTCCCTTCAGGTAGGGAAGAATGCAGAGGATAGTTGAGAAATGAGTGGAGCGGGGAGCAGCCATAAACTGACTCACCTGATGGACAACATATGAGATATCAGGCCGAGTGACAGTAAGGTAGACAAGACTACCAACTAAATGCCGATATAAGGTAAAATCACGAAGAGGCTTGCCATCACTAGGAGTTAGATGAGCATTAAGCTCAGTCAGAGTGTCGACAATCTTACTATCTGTGAGATTGGCTCGGGAAAGCAGATCAGAGATATACTTGGCCTGTGTCAAGTAATAACCATAAGAAGAAGAAGAGATCTCAAAACCAAGAAAATAGCTGAGAGGGCCAAGATATTTCATCTCAAAGTGCTGACTAAGGAACTATTTAAGTTCCTGAATACCAGTGATGATCATGTCATCAACATATAGTAGAAGAAGTATGGTACCCCGGTCTGTGCGGTGAATAAACAAGGCTGAATCATATGAGCTGATGGAGTATCCAAGGCTAGAGATAGTAGCACTAAACTTAGCAAACCATGCTCAAGGAGCCTACTTAAGTCCATATAGAGCTCGACGGAGATGACAAACCTTGTTTGTAGGATGAGATAATCCAGGAGGTGGCTGCATATAGACTTCTTCACTTAAATCACCATTAAGAAAGGCATTCTTGACATCCATATGACAAAGTGACCAATGTCAAGAGGCTGCAACAGCCAGCAGAGCACGCACAGAAGAGAGGCGAGCAACTGGAGCAAAATTCTCCTCATAATCCACACCGTACTCCTGAGTAAAACCTCTGGCCATAAGTTGAGCCTTGTACCTGTCAATAGTACCATCGAAACAAGTCTTGATTTTATAAACCCACTTACACCCAACCACAGACTTTCCAGGAGGCAAGTCAACCAGATCCCATGTATTGTTCTTGTGTAAAGCATCAGGTTCCTTTTTCATCGCAACCTACCAAAGAGGGTTAGTGGAGGCCTCACGAAAGGAGTGAGGCTCATGCAAGGTACCTAAGGCATAAAAGCAATGAAAATACTGTAAATGGGATGGGAGGGATCTTACTCGGGTGGATTGGTGAAGGTCAGGTAGTGGAGTGCAGATCGGATCCTCAGATGGAGCAGAACGTGGGGACACAGGTGGAGTGGCATCGAGAGCATCGGATGACTGTTGTTCGAGCGAGGTAGACTCTGGCAAGACATTGCTAGTGGGAGTTGGAGAAAGAGGAATATCAAGAAGTGTAGTAAAGGTAGGGAAGGATGGCATGCTGAATTTTCCAACTTCATGGAATAGTTGATGCTCCCAAAAAACTACATGACGGGTGTCACATACCCCAATTTTGTAAAATTATGTACATTGTTTTAATTATATTCCTGAGACATTATGTTAAATTTAATGCTAAGTAGGATTGATGATTCAGCAGAGTCAACAGAATTGGAATGTAATTCAGGATATTTTTATTACTAATAAATAAATTATGGAGACAACAGCATGGGAGATCTGTTAAAAAGAGGTTATTGGTAAAATTGGTGGATGGAACTAGGTGGAAGGAAAAAGACAAGTGGCAACATCCTCAAACACTTCCTAAGTTGCAGGTGGCAACTTCCCTACATTTGGGGTCATGATCTCCCAAGAAAGTGGGATTAGAGCAGGTGGCTCATTAAATGACAGTTAACCCAAAAAAGACCTAGGCAATCTTTTAAAAGTACTCAATGAAGAGAGCTGAGGCTGCTCAGATATTTTCCAGAGAGAATTCATTCAGGTGAATGTTATTCAGGAAATTCATTGAGGAAGAGGGAAATACAGTAAGGAAGTTGTTCTAAGAGGATTGTTGCAGTAACTTGATTTCATTACAGCTATTTGGCTGAGAGAACTGACTGATAGTTCTAAGTTAATACTGAGTTTGAAGACTGGTATCTCACTTTGCTGCACCTAGTTCCAGCCAGGGAGACCAGAGAAAGCTCAGGGGTCCTGAGGAGTCGCTTCCTGAGCGCTCTCCAGGAGTTGGTAGGGAGGAACGGCGTCCCATTTCTATTGTTGTCCCAGTTTAAACAGGTTCTGTTACTTATCTATTTATGTTTTAATGAGTATGAATGAATGAACGTTATGTTTATATTATATGACAGAAGAGTTAGCAGTTTAGTAATGTAAATATCTCAGGTTATCAGTAGTTAATCTGTTGATGAAATTAAAGAAATTACTGTGTTTTTCCACATCTGGGTTCACCAGACCGTACTCTAGCACAGTATCTCAGTATTGGGAAGTAGTATCCTTCTGAACCGAGCTAACTACAAGTGTTTTACAAATTCATAAGTTATTTTCTTGTAGTCTTAAAAACTATTTCCTTGTACTGTATTAGGTTTACAGTAAATTCTACTATGAAGGAAAGATAGTAGAAGTTAGATTAGAATGTATACTGTTTTACTATATAGTTTCCTTCCTTGTATTCAGTTAATTTCATTTCTAAAAGTAAACTCAAAGTAAGAACAAGTTATAGAGCTATCATTCTTATTTTCAGAATATAAACATGTTAATATTCGTACTTTCAGAACATTTGTAAGTAAACATTATAATTAAGAAATTAAACTAATTACAACAGACATAGAAAGTATAGTATAAACTACCGAAGATTCAAATAATAAATACTATTTCCAAAAGTATTATAAAATAAAACTGAGTAAATACTCTGAATAAATATTAATATGTGTGTTCATAAGATAATCGTAGATAGAGATAACATTAAATGCTGAACTTAGATAAATATTATCATAACTAAGAAGGCAATTAAATTATAAAAGAAAATATACAGTATGATGTAAATTACACCAAAGTTAATTAATAAGTATTTTTATAGATAAACTAGTGGATTTACACTCAGGTTATTAATACAGAAACTACATTATTCACAGAAAGTTATGGTAGTAATTATACTAGTAATTTATTTAGGTAATACAAGAATGTTATCACTAATAACATAAGTAGTATTTTATTACTGTCCACAGATTTTGGAACTAATCTTACTGTTTGCATTTAAGCCTAGGTATACTGACAGTATTCAAATTTAATGAAAAGAAGAATTTAAAACCTATAATATTATCAGGGTATAAACAGTGCACTATTTACAATTTCTTACTAATAAGAAGGTTAAATTAGAAACTAGATAATAACACTTATTTCAGTATCCAAATCAAATGTTTATCTGTGCAGGAAGAAAAGACAAGTACAGAAATGCTCGGCAGTCGAGCTTAATTGCTTAAAACTTAATTAGTAACCCTATTGTGACAGATGCTTTCTTATCTTAAATTTCTTTTAACATTAAAAGAAATAAGAATAGTATTACATCCTTCACTACCATTTAGGGTTAAACCCTACAAAATCCAAGTTATTTATAAGTAAATCAATTAATGGTAAATTAACAGTATTTTTACTCACAGTCACATTTATAAGATTAAAAATTAAACATAATAAACATTTTAAACTGCTATAGTATAAACAAGTAAGGAATGCAGGAAAAGATTCCAGTAACTAGTTACGGGTATAATAACCGAGGGTAAATACCCAAATCTTTACAAAATACACAAATGTATTAACTGTAAATAAAAGCCAGTGTCGTAGTTTTACCCACGGCAGAACAAAAATTTATACAAAGGCTTATAGCATGTTCCATATTATAAAACTAGTAAACACGAAGGCTTACAGCCTGTTCAGTTTTATAAACATCATAATAATTACAGACAAGTTTTTACACTCACGGTCGAAGCCGGAGAGCTCTGCTTGAGAGCTAGGGTATTAACCCACTTTTGCATAATATAAAAAAAAACAACCAAAAGCCATGAGGGTCGATAAGGGCCGCAACGACCAACCCCTCACAATCCTTAAAGGATTCACACAAAGTGGACAAGCCTTGGAGGGACCTGGGATTACCGTGGCCCGTGTTGTTGTAACCCTCGTTCTTTTTGTATGCAGATGAAGGTAACAGGTATACCTGCAAAAACCATGTTCAAAGCTGACTGTTAGTCACTTAATAATATAAAAGAAGTGAAATAACTTTTATGATAACTCGACAGTAAAGGAAATGAGTATACCTGGTTATTCTAGCAGTGAATATTTTTTTCCACACAGTGATGCCGCGACTAGCTTGAGCAAGGAACCCGCCAATTGATGGCAAAGGAGTGGCGTTGTTAAACTTTTAACCACTGACAGCAAAAGAAACCCCAGCAATTCGAGGGACAGGGTCAAACCCTTCAACTGAAATCTCTTCCTGGTAATTAACCCACTGTCTACAGACAGCGTATGCCACGTTCCATTGAAGGAGGATTCACTCTCATAAGAAGGACGAAGGATGAGGACTGTCAGACTAGAGCCCAAGTTAAACAACGAAGGTATGGTAGAGACGAGTAGCGAGTCATTCAACACCCTAATCTCCCACTCAGCGTAGTAGCAGAGCTCACAAAGAGCTGGAGCAGTAGGAGGACTAACACCAATCAACGTACAACAAAAATGGACCAGGAGGGTTTGCAGAGCGGCCAAAGGCTCGAGGGCAAAGGAGAAATGATAATTAGGGTTGAGTCAATAGTTTTATAACGCCAATGCATGGCTGAAACGTGACCACTTAGTCCTTCAAATATTTTACATGCAGTGGGTAACATTCTATAGTTCCACGACCAAATCCTTTGACTGATCCATAAACCAAATCATCGCGTGAAAATCCCGTAAGGTTCATTATACTATGGTTTTACCTGCGATATGATTTCAACCTTGCAACATTAGTTTAATGTTTATAAACCTTGCACAATAGATATTGCTTGTGATATAGTCTCGTTACATAAACATGAAGTTTAGTTTAAGTTTCAAGGAGCTATAAAGCATTAGATTATGGTATGGCATAGTTCGTTTTTAACCCACAACTACAATGCCAATTGTCTTAAACTTTAAATGAAGGTAAGAGACATAACTATTCTTTAAAGGTATATAATTGATGGTATTTAAATTATGTTATTCTTAAATTTGATTTGGTTTACTCTAGTTCATATATTGGATACTTATGAATAGATTGATAACTTTTCCTTTTATAGTCTTAGAATCCTTATGGTGACAATTAGACTTTTGTCACTCTCTAAGCCCAAAATTTATAAAAGACTTCATAAGTTAAGGTATGATAGGTAGCTTGAATATTCTTTTTACCTTCTTTGTTTGTTAATTTAGTCTTGAGACTTCATAAAGGGGTCAAATATGATAAGTCTAGGACTGATCCTAAAAGTGTTTGGTTTCCATCCAAATGATATTTTGGAAATAGATTAGTATTCTAAAATAGTGCAAACTCTTAAACTATTAAAGGAATACTTGTATCAAGCCATAACTCGTGAATGCTTAAGTAAGAAAAATATAGATCGATATTAGTTATTTTTTTATCAGTTGAAAATCTGAATAGGATGCAATCTAAACATGGCATATTACTGTAACTATGAATAATAGAAGTAAACCTTTGACGATGTGATCTTTCTACCATGCTAGCTGTTAAGTGAAGAAATAATTATTACATTCCTATACTTACCTTCAGTATGGACATTTAATGATTTCATACTTTGTAGACTTGTTAAACTCTATATTTCTGTATAGAATAGTTAACTACCATCTCTATGTGTAGGATTCAATTCTCTAGCATTAAGTCTCAAAGGAACATTTGTAAGAATGGTACCTCGAGAAGCATGGTAATTCTGTCTAGCATGTACGTACTTTTACTAATTAATTTATATGCAGCAAGTCGTATTGTAAACTTCTGAGACTTGGTAACATCGAACCGTACTTCTTACCTGTATACCTGTAATAGAAGAAAACTGATGCGTTAGCTCGAAAGCTAACTATGCCCAGTCCTTCATGACAAACCCACCTTGTGTCGCAAATAGAAAAACAATCAGTAACTGAAAAGAAACTGCTCTTTAAAGTGAAGTATAATCAAAAGATCATTCAGTTACATCTCTAGTAACATAAAACTAATCAAACAGTTAATGACAACATTAAATGAGAATTTATGTTATTTTTAAATTTTTAGATTTTTCGGAATTTTTGGGGTTATGACATGTGGTATCAAAGCATGGTTCAAACACTAGGCCATGATGTGGCCTAACTAGTTTCCGTAAGATGGTAAAAATAACATACTAACCTGTATTTTGTTTTATGTGAAAAACATAAATTTTTTTTTTTTTTTTTTTTCTGAATCTAACAGGCAGGTATGGAGAAGTTAGGAGAATATGCTGAGGAGGAGTCTCCAAACACTGAGACAAGGCAGATGTTTAAAGAGCCTGTGTTAGAAGAGATGACTGCTCACTCTTCAGAGCTGATACAGACTATAAAGGATTTAAACACTGAAATGGAATCAGTCAAGAAGGATAACGAAAGGATATTAAAGACTCAGGAGGAGTTAAACCAAATCTTGATAGAAAAATTCCAAATAGAATAAAGAAGCAAAAGATCTAAATCTGAGGAAGCTAGCCACCAGAAAGGACCTAAAAAGATGAAACTGGTTAAAGCTGAAAGTACCTCATCATCTGAAGGGCTCAGGGAACAACAAAGCTACTACACTACTAGTGTCAGTAGCGAGGCTGAATTGTATAAGAGAAAGAAAAAGTACAGGCCTTATGAAGAGATTTCCGGGGAGTTCAAGAAAATAAAACCCCCAACTTTCAATGGAGAAACTAAAAAAGGAGAAGAGGCAAAATCTTGGTTATCTGGAATGAGAAAATATTTTCAGATATACAACTATTCAAATTAGCTGAAGGCAAGAATGGCCATCTATAATCTCTCTGGAAAGGCAGATATATGGTGGCAAGATCTGAAAAGAGTTAAGGGAATCAAGGAAAAAGAAGTCAATTGGAGTACTTTTAAAAGGTACTTCAAAAAGAAATTTCTGTCCGAACAGTACTATGAAGAAAGGGCCAAGGAATTTTATGAGTTAAAGCTAGGATCCATGACTATGAAGGACTTAAACAGTAAGTTCTTAAGTCTGTTAAGGTATGTGCCATATTTAGTTGATGAGAAACCTAAAGTACAACGGTTTCTCAGCTACCTGCCATATCATATAAAGGACAGAATCGAATATGATAACCCCAAAACTCTGGAAGAAGCCATGCGGAAGGCTAATTTCTGTTTTGAACAGAATAAAAAGAAAGAAGGAATAGCCAACTGGAAGGCTAAAAAGAACAATAATCAGCCTGAGTTCAAGAAAAAAGAGTTTGTACCCCAGAAAAATTTCAGGAATAATAAGAACAGAAATCATTCTAATGGTAAGAACTTCTAGGGAAACA
>LPNX010423748.1:141634-221180 GCA_001517045.1 Pseudotsuga menziesii
AATTCCAATAATTCCAATAACTTCAAGGGCAAGGAAGCTTCAAACAATCATGGAAATTTCACTAAGAATTTCGAACGGAAGGAGCCTGTTAAGTGCTGGGAGTGCAATGGCCCACACTATGCTTCAGTTTGCCCAAATCGGAAGAAGCCAAACAACAATATTCATACTATTCAAGATGAAATGACTATTGGATATTTTGCAAGGACTATGCCCCGAATCAATGGAGCGTTGGAGAACCGCCAAGCTGATTATCAAACTTCCATGGTGGAAGTAGAAGGTATGGTTAACAAAACCCCTGTAACTATTTTAATAGATCCAGGTGCTAGTCTTAGCTACATTTCACCTCAGATAGTAGAAAAGTGTAATTTGACTATTGAAAAGTTTGATAACTCATGGTTAGTTCAATTAGCCACAGGGGCAAAAAAGAAAGTAACCTGTTATGTTAAGAAATGTGCTTTAGTTATGAATGATTTTAAAACTACTGTTAAGTTAAATGTTCTGCCACTTGGTTCGTATGACATACTTATTGGTATGGATTGGTTAGAACAGTACAGGGTAGTTTTAAACTATTTTGATAAAACATTTACATGTGTAAGTAATAATGAACCACCAGTAACAGTTAAGGGTATTCCTAGGAAAACTGTAATCAGGCAGATTTCTGCCTTACAACTTAAGAAAGCAATCAGAAAAGGGTGCAAAGCCTATGCTGTAACTATTACAGATGAGGCAAATAAATATGAAAAAGATAAAATAAAAATAGAGGATATTCCTGTGTTAAATGAATTTACTGATGTTTTTTCGGAGGAAATTCCAGGATTACCTCCCAGGAGGGAACTGGATTTCATAATCGAGCTAGTACTAGGTGCTGTACCTAGCTCGAAAGCTCCATATCGCATGAATATTTTAGAACTTAACGAATTAAAATCACAGTTAAAGGAGTTAATAGATAAGAAGTACATTCGACCTAGTGTGTCCCCTTGGGGACACCAGTAATCTTTGTTAAAAAGAAGGACGAAACTATGCGACTTTGCATAGATTACTGTCAACTAAATAAAATGACTATTAAAAATAGATATACGTTGCCTCGCATAGATGATCTGTTTGATCAGTTGCACGAAGCTACGGTGTTCTCTAAGATAGACCTAAGATCAGGATATCATCAGGTAAGAATTAAGGAAGAGGACATTTTCAAGACAGCCTTCAAAACAAGGTATGGACATTACGAATTTGTCGTAATGCCATTTGGGATTACTAATGCCCCAGCCGTCTTTATGTGCCTAATGAATAACATAATGCATAAATATTTAGATAAATTTGTTGTTGTATTCATCGATGACATTTTAATTTATTCTAAAAATGAAGTAGAACATAAGGAACACTTACGGATAGTCTTACAAGAGTTGCGAGAACAATAGCTCTTTGCGAAGTTCAGTAAGTGTGATTTCTTTAAGGATGAAATCCAGTACTTAGGTCACGTAGTGACTAAGGAAGGGATTTCAGTGGATCCTGAAAAGATCCGGGCAATCGAAGAGTGGCCAGTACCAAAAGACGTAACAGATGTTAGGTCCTTCATGGGAATTACCGGTTACTACCGGAGATTCATTGAAGGTTTTTCAAAAATAGCTAATCCAATCACTTCCTTGCAAAAGAAAGGCAAGAAATTTGATTGGAACTTAAAATGTGAAGAAAGTTTTAAGAAATTAAAAACTCTGTTAACAACTGCGCCTATTCTAAGAATAGCGGATCCTAATAAGGATTTCGTGGTTTGCACTGATGCTTGTAATGATGGATTAGGCAGTGTGCTGACTCAAGATGGGCATGTTATTTCCTATGAGTCAAGGAAATTAAAAATCCACGAAAAGAATTATGCTACTTACAATTTAGAGCTTGTCGCTGTTATTCATGCCTTAAAGATGTGGCCGCACCACTTAATAGGCAGAAAGTTTATTTTAATGACTGATAATAAAGGTTTGAAATACCATTTAGATCAGCCCAACTTAAATGCAAGGAAAGCAAGATGGTTAGCCTTCTTAAGTGAATATGATTTCGAAATTCAGCACATAAAAGGAAAAGAAACTAAGGTGGCTGATGCTTTGAGCAGAAATGCAAAGCTGAATTTTATAGCAGCAATTAGTACTTATGCTTCTGATTTAAATGAACAGCTGACTGAAGGGATGAAATTGGATGAAATTTATCAAAAATTACAGGTTATAGCTAAAAAAGAACCTACAGAAAGTTTAATAAAGGGTTATAGTCTAAATAGAGATGGATTTTTATTGTTTAAGGACAGATTGTATGTGCCTAATGTGCCTAAGGTTAAATTGCTGATTCTGGATGAAGTTCATAAAACCCCTTACTCAGGGCATCCAGGCTACCAGAAGACTGTTACTATGTTAAGAAAATAATATTTCTGGCCTAATATGAAATCTGAAGTAGCTGAGTATATAGCTAGATGTTTGGAGTGTCAACAAGTGAAAACAGAACACCAACATCTAGCTGGTTTATTGCAACCCTTGCCTATTCCTAGTTGGAAGTGGGAGATAATCAGCTTAGATTTCATTACTAGATTACCCAGAAATCAGAGACAGAATGATTCCATTATGGTGGTGGTGGACAAGTTGAGTAAAGCATCACACTTCATTCCTATCAAGACTACCTACAAGGCTGCCAATATAGCAGATATATTTTTAAAGCAAATTTTTAGGTTACATGGAGTACCTAAGGTTATTATTTCAGACAGGGATCCTAAATTCACAGGGAATTTCTGGAAATCCTTGTTTAAGGGCTTAAACACAACCCTGAATTTCAGCACCTCTTTCCATCCTCAGACAGACGGACAGACGGAAAGAGTAAATCAGGTGTTGGAAGATCTGTTAAGAATGTATGTTAAGGACCAACCAGGTAAGTGGGAGGATTACTTGCATTTAGCAGAAATTGCTTACAATAATAACTATCAATCCTCAGCTAAGTTCAGCCCATTTGAAATTCTGTATGGGCGTAAATGTAACACTCCTATCTCCTAGAATAATCCAGTAGATAGATTGGTGTTAGGGCCTGAATTATTGAAGGAAATGGAACAGATTGTGAAACAAGTGCAGGAAAACTTAAAGGTGGCACAGGATCGACAAAAAAGCTAGGAAGATTTGAAAAGAACTCCCAAAGGGTTCCAGGTGGGTGAACACGTGTTCATAAAGGTAAGACCAAAGAAAAGCTCCCTAAGACTGGGGAGTTGTGCAAAACTAGCACCACGTTACTATGGTCCGTTTGAAATTCTATCCAGAATTGGTCAAGTTGCATATCAGTTAGCGTTACCACCTAATTTAAAAGTGCATAATGTTTTCCATATTTCTGTTCTGAAAAAGTATGTACATGATGCTACTCATGTAATTGATTGGAATGTTGTACAGGTGGAACCAGAAGGAGAAGTTCTGGTGGAGCTAGACTGTATCCTCGGGAGGAGGGAAATTACTCTACGGAACCGCACGATTGGACAACTGAAGGTGCAATGGAAGCACCTTAGTCCTGAAGAAGATACCTGGGAACTGGAAAGTAAGATGCGGGAAGCATACCTGAATCTGTTCCAGGAGGTTCCAGAGGATGAAGAATAAGTAACATCGAGGACGATGTTACATTTTAAAGGGGCGTGTATGTCACATACCCCAATTTTGTAAAATTATGCAAATTGTTTTAATTATATTCCTGAGACATTATGTTAAATTTAATGCTAAGTAGGATTGATGACTCAGCAGAGTCAACAGAATTGGAATGTAATTCAGGATATTTTTATTACTAATAAATAAATTATGGAGACAACAGCATGGGAGAGCTGTTAAAAAGAGGTATCTGGTCAAACTGGTGGATGGAACTAGGTGGAAGGAAAAAGACAAGTGGCAGCATCCTCAAACACTTCCTAAGTTGCAGGTGGCAACTTCCCTACATTTGGGGTCATGATCTCCCAAGAAAGTGGGATCAGAGCAGGTGGCTCATTAAATGACAGTTAACCCAAAAAAGACCTAGGCAATCTTTTAAAAGTACTCAATGAAGAGAGCTGAGGTTGCTCAGATATTTTCCAGAGAGAATTCATTCAGGTGAATGTTATTCAGGAAATTCATTGAGGAAGAGGGAAATACAGTAAGGAAGTTGTTCTAAGAGGATTACTGCAGTAACTTGATTTCATTACGGCTATTTGGCTGAGAGAACTGACTGATAGTTCTGAGTTAATACTGAGTTTGAAGAATGGTATCTCACTTTACTGCACCTAGTTCCAGCCAGGGAGACCAGAGCAAGCTCGGGGGTCCTGAGGAGTCGCTGTCTGAGCACTCTCTAGGAGTTGGTAGGGAGGAACGGCCTCCCATTTCTGTTGTTGTCCTAGTTTAAACAGGTTCTATTACTTATCTATTATGTTTTAATGAGTATGAATGAATTAACGTTATGTTTATATTATATGACAGAAGAGTTAGCTAGTTTAGTAATGTAAATATCTCAGGTTATCAGTAGTTAATATGTTGATGAAATTAAAGAAATTACTGTGTTTTTCCACATCTAGGTTCACCAGACCGTACTCCAGCACAGTATCTCGGTATTGGGAAGTAGTATCCTTCTGAACCGAGCTAACTACAAGTGTCTTACAAATTCATAAGTTATTTTCTTATAGTCTTAAAAACTATTTCCTTGTATTGTATTAGGTTTACAGTAAATTCTACTGTAAAGGAAGATACTAGAAGTTAGATTAGAATGTATACTGTTTTACTATATAGTTTCCTTCCTTGTATTCAGTTAATTTCATTTCTAAAAGTAAACTCAAAGTAAGAACAAGTTACAGAGCTATCATTCTTATTTTCAGAATATAAACATGTTAATATTCGTACTTACATAACATTTGTAAGTAAACATTATAATTAAGAAAATAAACTAATTACAGCAGACATAGAAAGTATAGTATAAACTACCGAAGATTCAAATAATAAATACTATTTCCAAAAGTATTATAAAATAAAACTGAGTAAATACTCTGAATAAATATTAATATGTGTGTTCATAAGATAATCGTAGATAGAGATAACATTAAATGCTGAACTTAGATAAATATTATCATAACTAAGAAGGTAATTAAATTATAAAAGAAAATATACAGTATGATGTAAATTACACCAAAGTTAATTAATAAGCATTTTTATAGATAAACTAGTGGATTTACACTTAGGTTATTAATACAGAAACTACATTATTCACAGAAAGTTATGGTAGTAATTATACTAGTAATTTATTTAGGTAATACAAGAATGTTATCACTAAAAACATAAGTAGTATTTTATTACTGTCCACATATTTTGGAACTAATCTTACTGTTTGCATTTAAGCCTAGGTATACTGACAGTATTCAGATTTAATGAAAAGAAGAATTTAAAACCTATAATATTATCAGGGTATAAACAGTGCACTATTTACAATTTCTTACTAACAAGAAGGTTAAATTAGAAACTAGATAATAACACTTATTTCAGTATACAAATCAAATGTTTATCTGTGCAGGAAGAAAAGATAGAAGTACAGGATGCTCGGCAGTCGAGCTTAATTGCTTAAAACTTAATTAGTAACCCTATTGTGACCAATGCTTTCTTATCTTAAATTTCTTTTAACATTAAAAGAAATAAGAACAGTATTACATCCTTCACTGCCATTTAGGGGTAAACCCTACAAAATCCAAGTTATTTATAAGTAAATCAATTAATGGTAAATTAACAGTATTTTTACTCACAGTCACATTTATAAGATTAAAAATTAAACATAATAAACATTTTAAACTGCTATAGTATAAACAAGTAAGGAATGCAGGAAAAGATTCCAGTAACTAGTTACGGGTATAATAACCGAGGGTAAATACCCAAATCTTTACAAAATACACAAATGTATTAACTGTAAATAAAAGCCAGTGTCGTAGTTTTACCCACGGCAGAACAAAAATTTATACAAAGGCTTATAGCCTGTTCCATCTTATAAACACAGTAAACACGAAGGCTTACAGCCTGTTCAATTTTATAAACATCATAATAATTACAGACAAGTTTTTACACTCACGGTCGAAGCCAGAGAGCTCTACTTAAGAGCTAGGGTATTAACCCACTTTTGCATAATATAAAAACAAACAACCAAAAGCCATGAGGGTCGATAAGGGCCGCAACGACCAACCCCTCGCAATCCTTAAAGGATTCACACAAAGTGGACAAGCCTTGGAGAGACCTGGGCTTACCGTGGTCCGTGTTGTTGTAACCCTTGTTCTTTTTGTATGCAGAGGAAGGTAACAGGTATACCTGCAAAAACCATGTTCAAAGCCGGCTGTTAGTTACTTAATAATATAAAAGAAGTGAAATAACTTTTATGATAACTCGACAGTAAAGGAAATGAGTATACCTAGTTATTCTAGCAATGAATATTTTTTTCCACACAGTGATGCCGTGACCAGCCTAAGCAAGGAACCTGCTAATCGATGGCAAAGGAGCGGCGTTGTTAAACTTTTAACCACTGACAGCAAAAGAAACCCCAGCAATTCGAGGGGCAGGGTCAAACCCTTCAACTGAAATCTCTTCCTGGTAATTAACCCACCGTCTACAGACAGCGTATGCCACGTTCCATTGAAGGAGGATTCACTCTCATAAGAACGATGAAGGGTAAGGACTGTCAGACCAGAGCCCAAGTTAAACAACGAAGGTATGGCAGAGATGAGTAGCGAGTCATTCAACACCCTAATCTCCCACTCAGCGCAGTAGCAGAGCTCACGAAGAGCTGGAGCAGCAGGAGGACTAACAGTAATCAATGCTACAACAAAAATGGACCAGGAGGGTTTGTAGAGCGGCCAAAGGCCCGAGGGCAAAGGAGAAATGATAATTAGGGTTGAGTCAATAGTTTTATAACACCAATGCATGGCTGAAACGTGACCACGTAGTCCTTCAAATATTTTACATGCAGTGGGTAACATTCTATTGTTCCACAACCAAATCCTTTGACTGATCCATAAACCAAATCATCGCATGGAAAGCCCGTAAGGTTCATTATACTATGGTTTTACCTGTGATATGATTTCAACCTTGCAACATTAGTTTAATGTTTATAAACCTTGCACAATAGATATTGCTTGTGATATAGTCTCGTTACATAAACATGAATTTTAGTTTAAGTTTCAAGGAGCTATAAAGCATTGGATTATGGTATGGCATAGTTGTTTTTAACCCACAACTACAATGCCAATTGTCTTAAACTTTAAATGAAGGTAAGAGACATAACTATTCTTTAAAGGTATATAATTGATGGTATTTAAATTATGTTATTCTTAAATTTGATTTGGTTTACTCTAGTTCATATCTTGGATACTTATGAATAGATTGATAACTTTTCCTTTTATAGTCTTAGAATCCTTATGGTGACAATTAGACTTTTGTCACTCTCTAAGCCCAAAATTTATAAAAGACTTCATAAGTTAAGGTATGATAGGTAGCTTGAATATTCTTTTTACCTTCTTTGTTTGTTAATTCAGTCTTGAGA
Organism: Pseudotsuga menziesii; assembly: GCA_001517045.1. NCBI lineage: Eukaryota > Viridiplantae > Streptophyta > Pinopsida > Pinales > Pinaceae > Pseudotsuga > Pseudotsuga menziesii. The sequence goes on from LPNX010423748.1 coordinate 149,174, forward strand.
CTTCATAAAGGGGTCAAATATGATAAGTCTAGGACTGATCCTAAAAGTGTTTGGTTTCCATCCAAATGATATTTTGGAAATAGATTAGTATTCTAAAATAGTGCAAACTCTTAAACTATTAAAGGAATACTTGTATCAAGCCATAACTCGTGAATGCTTAAGTAAGAAAAATATAGATCGATATTAGTAATTTTTTATCAGTTGAAAATCTGAATAGGATGCAATCTAAACATGGCATATTACTGTAACTATGAATAATAGAAGTAAACCTTTGACGATGTGATCTTTCTACCATGCTAGCTGTTAAGTGAAGAAATAATTATTACATTCCTACACTTACCTTCAGTATGGACATTTAATGATTTCGTACTTTGTAGACTTGTTAAACTCTATATTTCTGTATAGAATAGTTAACTACCATCTCTATGTGTAGAATTCAATTCTCTAGCATTAAGTCTCTTAGGAAAATTTGTAAAAATGGTACCTCGAGAAGCATGGTAATTCTGTCTAGCATGTACGTACTTTTACTAATTAATTTATATGCAGCAAGTCGTATTGTAAACTTCTGAGACTTGGTAACATCGAACCGTACTTCTTACCTGTATACCTATAATAGAAGAAAACTGCTGCGTTAGCTCGAAAGCTAAGTAAGCCCAGTCCTTCATGACAAACCCACCTTGTGTCGCAAACAGAAAAACAATCAGTAACTGAAAAGAAACTTCTCTTTAAAGTGAAGTATAATTAAAAGATCATTCAGTTACATCTCTTGTAACATAAAACTAATCAAACAGTTAATGACAACATTAAATGAGAATTTATGTTATTTTAAAATTTTAAAATTTTTCGGAATTTTTGGGGTTATGACAACGGGAGATGCGAAGACGATGAAAGACAGGATCATAACACTGGTAGCCTTTTTGTTCCACTCCATATCTAAGAAAACAGCACAACCGAGAGTGAGGCTTGAGTTTGGTGCACTCATGAGGTTGGAGTAAAACAAAACATGCAGAACGAAAAACACAAAGACGATGATATGAGGGGACAGAGCCAAATAACCTCTTGTGAGGAGTGTAATTATCAAGGATAGGGGTAGGAAACCTATTGATTGTGTAGACAGCTGTGAGAGTAGCTTCACCCCAAAACGGGGTAGGAAGAGATGTGGAAAGAAGCAGAGCAAGAACAGTGTCTAAAATGTGCCTAAGTTTGCGTTCAGCTCGACCATTTTATTGTGAGGTGCCTAGACATGGCAAGTGAGAAACAGTGCCATAATGCTTGAGGATGGCTTATAAATCACGTTGATTATATTCTAAAGCATTATCAGAACTAAAATCTTTGATGGGTTTTGAAAATTGGCTTTCAACCATTTTTGCAAAAGTGCGATAAATATCCAATAATTCAGAACGAGATTTCATTAAAAACACCCAAGTGTAATGAGAGAAATCATCAACAAAGATAACAAAATAACATGAACTACTCATACTAGCAACAGGAGAAGGTCCCCAAACATCAAAATGAATTAAATCAAAAGAAGCAGTAGCATGAGACTCACTATTATTAAAAGGCAAAGCCGGTTGTTTCCCAAGTTGACATGAAATACAATCAAAAGGACTATTGGACACTGAACCTAACAAACCCTTTGACGCTAAAAGTTCAATGCGAGATGTAGATGCATGACCAAGACGCAAATGCCAAAGTGCAAGAGATGGTGATGACGAAGGGGCAGCAGCAGAGATGCTTGTGGTGGGGAGGTGTAAGGATGAGAGTTCGAACATGTGCCCAATTCTACGCCCGGTCCCAAGGGTCTGGCTTGTACGAGGATCCTATACATGCAAACCAAAAAAGTAAAAAACAAGTCTATATCCAAGTTCACACAGTTGACCAACAAAGAGGAGATTGAAGGACAATTTAGGCACGTGAAAAACTTCAGAAAGAGAAAGGGAAGGTGTACTGATAGTGCTTATACTTTTAACATTCATAGTGGATCCATCAGCTGTGCGAATCAATGGGGAATGAGGTGAAGGTGCAGATGTGGTAAATGAAGTAGGGTGAGGTGTCATGTGATTGCAACAAGCAGAGTCAAAGAGCCAAGGGGAAGAGGTACCTGGAAAGACTGAGAGGATAAAGGAAGATGCATTACCAGAACGAGATAGGACAACCTGGTTGACTATTTCCTCGAAGTCAGCTGCAGATAAGGTGACACTGGATCATGATGCCTGGCCAGAGGAAGTGACTAAAGAGGCAGCAGCTGGAGATGAACCACTCTCAGTATGAGAAACTGCTGCTGTTGGTGTAGTAGATCTTCCCTTACGCCAACACTTGTCAATAGTGTGCCCTCGACGTCGACAATAGTGACAGTAATTGTTATCTCGAGACTTAGGAGGGAATTGAGGATTATCTGACCTATCATAATGCTCTCCCTGGAATGACAAAGAACCAGAGGATGGTGCAGCCAACACTCTATGACTAGGCTAAGAAAACATAGTTTGTGATCTAGTCTTGGCACTGACAAGTTCAAAGATGGCAGTGTCCAAAGTGGGAAGAGGAGAATGATGTAAAAGTTGCACACAGACAGGATCAAAATCATCACGCAAGGCCATCAAAAATTGGTGAAGGCGATGTTGATCTCTACATGTAACATACATCTCAACATCAGTGGGATCCTTCCAAATAGGATCAGAAACATCAATTTGGCTCCACAAGAATTGCATGCGAGCAAGAAAATAATTTATACTCTGAGCAGGTTTCTGCTTTAGATGGAAAAGCTCAAACAAAAGCTGATACTCATGAGCACCATCCACAGAAGAATAACGAGAAGCAAGCATATCCCAAGCAAGCATATCAAAGATGCCAAAGAGCACAGAAATAGATGGGATAGTAGTGTTACGGAACCATGTGAGAATCTGATGATGCTTGCTATCCCAATCAATAAGACAAGTGGTGAAAGCCTCATCTGATTCAGAAGCCCCTTTAATTGGCTTTTTGACCTCCCCAGTCACATAAAGCCAAAGCTTGCGGCCTTTAAGAAAGCTACGCATAGATTGGGACCACACCATATAGTTTGTGCCATCCAATACAGTCTGAACATGATGAAGAATCTTGTTTTGTGCCATCGAGAAGGCTCAAATGCAAAAACAGACCACAAATATGAAATCAGGATGAAAAAAAAAAGAGAGAAGAAAGCATTGCTGACGTGGCTAGGGCTAACGTGGCACTGCTGACATGGCTCTCGGAAGACCTAGCGCATGTTGAGCACGTACGGAAGGGCTGGCAGATGCTGAGCGCATGAATCTAATGCGCCGATCTGGGAGTGGCGCGTGAAGGCGCGTGCGGCGAGGGATGGAAGATCTGGCTCCTGTTTTGGATTCGTCGGAGCTTGATCTAATGAACGGTCCCCGAATCAAAGTGAATGGACCACCGTGGTGGCCTGTGGCGAGGCGGCAGTGGCGGAGTGGCTGGGAGTTCGAGCGGCGCGTGAGGGAGAGTGAAAACTCCAAGGAGGCTGTGTGCGGCGGCTCTGGAACGGTTGTCTTCTGAGGTTTCTAGCGGTATATTGAGCTGCTAAAAACTATAAGAGGAAGAGAGAGAGCTGAAAAGGACAGAGCGAGATATTCGCCGGAGAACACTAGCGGCGCCGGAAAGAAAATAAGATGCGGAAAAAAAAAAATTTAAGATGATTCAAAACCTATGCTCTGATACCTGTTGAGAATAAGATTGTATATTGAATCACAATTATAATGTACAAAAGAGGCCTATATATATAAGCTAATAATATAGACAATATATGTACATAACCAATGTGGGACAATACTACATAAATACTACATATATAATCTAACAAAGACCTTGACCAAATGAAAATACCATACGTTTGTAGTCCAAGAACTTCTCATTTTGTTTAGATGACTTGGGAGCTATGGAACATTATCAGCTAACCCTATAAACAATTTAATCTGCAGAGAAACTTCCAAGGCTTTTAATATTCGATTTTAACTTTAATGCAGTTCGACCTCCAGAAAACAGTCACATATGGAACGGGCAACTACTCCATGACTCTGACACATTTTTTATTCCAGCAATGCAGCCTTCCCGGATGAATGAGATAAAATCGGCTCTAAAGGGGGGCCAAAAGATCTTGAATCCTCCCCATTCGTAGATATTATCCAATGTGACGTTATTACTAACCAAAATTTAATATTAAGTATATACAAGAAAAAATATATGGCTTAAGAGCTACACAGGTATTGCAACGGCTAGAGATTCTATACAATGTGCCCACCTATAGACCGCATGAGTTCGGAGCTATAATATTAGTAGGAGATGATAAAGAGAATTTACATGCAGCCATTGGGAGCTACCCCTCTCGGAGCAAAGTTACCATAGATTCAATGAACCATAACTGCAACCATACCTATTCTTCCAGGATTAACTGTTCTTCCCAGCTTAAGGCTCGACAGGTAGTTGCAGTTCGGGCATAAATGAATATCCAGTGACGCTGTGCAGAGGCCACTACAATCATCTCTCCGCGATCTGACAAGTTTTTCTTCCAGCTTCAAGCTTTTCCTTCTCTCTGCGACCTGTTGGAAAAGGGCCCATGTCCGAAAAAGGTCACACGGAGTTTTCAGGAGAGGCTTCTTGAGGAGTCTTCAGGTAATATTTAGTTTTTTTTTGTTTTTTTAGGGTTTCGGTGGTCGGTTTTAATTTTGCATTATTTTAATATAAATATTAGTAATTTCATTTTGATGTATAAATGTTATATTATTTAGGTTTAGGATTTGTTTTTAGAGTTTAATAATTATTTTAATTAATTTTTGTTTAATGTTTATAGTTTTGAAAAAAATATTGTTTATTAATTTTTGGAAAATAAGGTTTTAGTTAAAAAAAATATTTTATAAATTTCTAGTTTTATTTTATTTATTCTGTTCTTAGAAATTGTTTTGATGAACCAATTGATTTCAATGGTTTAAATATATAAAGTTTAACTTTTAGAAAAATATAAATGCAAGGTGAAAAGTTTATTATAAATTTAATAACAATGTTTAAAAAAATATATATATATAGAAAAGAAATAAAAAACAAAAATTGATGAGTATTAATTCATTATTTAAATCTTAAATTAAGATATATTTAAGAATAAGAAGATATTCATGGATATAACTTACTTGGTATGTATCAAGTTTGAGTGACACTTTTTCATCTTCAATTTTAGATTGTACATAAAATTAAAAAATTGGACAAATTGTGAAAAAATTATAGTATACAACCACATTAGCATTATTTACATTAAAAACATTATACATTCTCATATTTGTTGGCCCTTAATACTAGAGATATCTCAATAAAGGTATTCCTAAAAACATGCAATAATTGGTATGTGTCAAGTTCAAGTGAAACATTTTCATTTTCAATTGTAGATTGTACATAAAGTTAAAAAATGGGTCAAATTGTGGAAAAATTATAGTATACAACTACACTAGCATTATTTACATTAAAAAGATTATACATTCTCATATTTGTTCTAGCCCCTAATACTAGGCATATCTCAATAAAGGTATCCCTAAAAGCATGGAATAATTTAACAAATCATTTTTATAGAAAACATTATACACTCTCATATTTGTTGGCTTATGATATATATAGGTAAAATATTGTAAATCTATGTAAACTTTTCAAAGTTTATTTTAAATATAAAAGCTTAAGTTATAATTTTTATTTACTTTCAAAAAATATTTTAAATTTGAAATTTAAAAGTCTATCTATCATTATGTGTTATAACAATCTCAATTAGTTATCATCTAAATGATATTTTAAATGAATTTTAGAAATTTTATTATATCACTAGGCAATATAAAATTCTCAAGTAATAATATGCTAACACTTAGTATAAAATTATTTCACAAAAAATTGCCATCTAAATGATTTTTTAAAAATAATTTTTTTTAAATTAAATATTAAGATAAAATATATCTTGAAAACTAGAATTATTATATAAACAATGGAGAAAACTTTTATTAGATTACATATTAACAATTGAAAATTTTAATTAATTAAATAATTAATTAATGTGATATTTATAAAGTTAAAATACATATTTAAAATATATTAATGATAATGAGCACATATATTTTAGTTAATGTGATATATGTAAAGTTATAATAGATATATGAAAGTATACTTGAGATTTGAATAGTTGATCATAATGAAGTAGCAAAATTTAATCACAATAATGAGACAATTTTTAAAGAAATAGAACAATACATTATATAACAATTTCACTATAGTCACTTTTTTTTTAAAGAAAAAAATATTAACATAATTTTTTTTATATAAGTATTTTGAATTCAACTTTTGGGTATTAAATAATTTTGAGATTAAAAAAATTAATAATAAAATATGAATATATATCTTCTTCTCCTCCCATGTATCAAATTTAATATATCAAATTTAAGTGACAATTTTACATTTTAAATTGTAGATTATACACAAAGCTAAGAATATTGGTCAAAGTTACATTCATGAAGTAGTAATTGGAATGAGATATAATGTAAAAAAATTATAGTATAATGATAAAGATCATGTTGGAAATGATTCAAATATATTAAAAAAAAACTTAGCTATTCATTATGTTATTAAAAGAACAACTTTACTATGCTTAACTTAATTTGAAGTTACTTTTTGGTTAGAAAAAAAATATTAGCATAAATTTCATTATATGTGTAATTTGAATTCAATTTTTCAAAAGAAAAAAAATTACATGAATATTTTTAATTTTGTATTAATCATGGTTGACAAACATCAATCCTGGTATATGCTGGTATATGCTGACAAAATCAAATATGTGACACATTAATAATGTGATATTTGACGATTAAGGGTTATGTCGGATTGCAAAAATGCCCAAGATGTGGCATATTAATAATGTGAAATTTGATGTTAGGGAAACTTCATGTCACATTGTGAACTATGGACATGTGGTCCACTGAAGTCAACCATAGTTAACTATGGTCAAACTAAAGCTAGTCATGGTTAATCAAAGTCAACCATGGTTAACTAAATGTCAAACCTTGCTCGCTAAAGTCAATCATGGTTGTTTATGGAAAAAATAAATTCAAGCATGGTTGACCAAAGTGATCCATGCTCTATCCATGCTTCACTACTGTGTCTCGTATATGTCGATGCAACTGAATATGCGACACATTGATGATGTTCCATTCAACATTCATCAAGGGTTATGTTGCATTGTGATGTTTATCAAGGGTTACATCAAATTATGATGTTGATCAAGGGTTATGTTTAATTGTGGCATAATTAGTCAAGAGTTATGCTACATTGCGACAATGCCTAAGACGTGGCACATTAATAATGTCACATTCGATCTTCAGGAAATTTCATGGTGAAACTAAAGTTGATCACGATTAACCAACGTCAACCATGGTTAAATAAAGTCAAGCTTTACTCGTTAAAGTGAGCCATGGTTGACTTTGTCCAAACTAAAGTTAAGCATGGTTAACAAAATTTAGCCATGGTTCACTTTGTCCAAACTAAAGTTAAGCATGGTTAACAAAATTTAGCCATGGTTCACTACATTGTCTTGTATATGGTGACACAACCAAATATGCAACACATTAATAATGTGACATTTGGCATTCATCAAGGGTTATGTCACACTGTAATGTTTATCAATAGTTGTGTTGCATTGCGATGTTCACCGAGGTTTATGTTACATTGCAAATTGTTTAAAGGTTATGTTGCATTGTGACATTGGTTAAGGGTTATGTCACATTGCAACAATGCCCAAGATGTGACACATTAGCAATGTGACATTTGATATTTAGAAAATTTCATGTTGCATTGTGAACTATGGCCATGTGGTTCACTAAAGTCAAACATTGTTAACTATGGTCAACCTAAATTCAAGCATGGTTAAATAAATTCAACAACATTTAACCAAAGGTCAAACCTTACTCGCTAAAGTGATCCATGGTTTTCTTATTCCAAATTAAAGCCAAGCATAGTTGACCAAAGTTAGCCATGGTTCGCTACATAGTCCAATATGTTTTGACACAAGAAAAGATGTGACATATGAATAATGTGACATTGGTTAAGGGTTATATCGCATTGCAACAATTCCAAATATGTGGCACATTAGTAACATGTGAAATTCAATATTTAGGAAATTTCATGTTGCATTGTGAATTATGGCAACATGGTTCAATAAAGTTAGTCATGGTTGACTTTGGCCAAACTAAAGTCAACCAATGGTGACAAGAGTCAACCATGGTTTGCTACTTTGTCCAATATATGCCAACAAAACCAAATATGCGACACATTAATAATGTGACATTTAGCATTCATCAATGGTTATGTCACATTGTGATGTTAATCAATAGTTGGGTTGGATTTTGACGTTCATCGAGGGTTATGCCACATTGAATTGTTAAGTGTTGTGCCTCATTGCGACATTGGCTAGGGGATATGTCACATTGCAATTATGACACACATTAATAATTCATGATTTGATGTTTTGGAAATTTCATGTCTCTTTGTGAACTATGACCACATGGTTCACTAAAGTCCAACATTTTTAACTATGGTCAAGCTAAATTCAAGCATGGTTAATAAAAGTCAGCCATAGTTAACCAAATGTCAAATCTTACTCTCTAAAGTCAACCATGGTTGACTAGGGACAAACTAAATTTAAGCATGGTTGAACAAAGTTATACATGGTTCGCTACAATGTCTCGTATATGCCAATGCAACCAAATATGCAACACATTATTGATTTTTTATTCAACATTCATCAAGGGTTATGTTGCATTGTGATGTTTATCAAGGGTTATGTCGCATTACGATGTTCAACAATGGTTATGTTTGATTGTGGCATTGGTCAAGAGTTATGTTGCACTGCAACAATGCCCAAGATGTGGCACATTAATAATGTCACATTCGACCTTCAAGAAATTTCATGTCGGATTATGAAGTATGGCCATGTGGTTAACTAAAGTCAACCACAATTAACTATGGTGAGACTAAAGTTTGTCATGGTTAACCAAATTCAACTATGGTTAAATAAAGTCAAGACTTACTCGTTAATTGTTTAAGGGTTATGATGCATTGTGACATTGGTTAAGGGTTATGTTGCATTGAAACAATGCCCAAGATGTGATACATTAGTAACATGACATTCAATATTTAGGAAATTTCATGTTGCATTGTGAACTATGGCCAAGTGGTTCACTAAAGTAAACCATTGTTAACTATGGTTAAACTAAAGTTAAGCATGGTTAACCAAAGTCAACAACATTTAACCAAAGGTCAAACCTTACTCGCTAAATTGATCCATGGTTGGCTTAGTCCAAATTAAAGTCAAGCATGGTTGACCAAAGTCAGCCATGGTTCGCTACAGTGTCTGATATGTTTTGACACAAGAAAAGATCTGACACATTAATAATGTGACATTGGTTAAGGGTTATGTCGCATTGCAACAATGCCTAAGATGTGACATAGTAGTAACGTGACATTCGATATTTAGGAAATTTCATGTTGCCTTATAAACTATGGTCACATGGTTCACTAAAGTCATCCATTGTTAACTATGGTCAAAATAAAGTCAAGCATGGTTAAGCAAAGGGAAACCCTTACTCGCTAAAGTGATCCATTATTTCCTTAGTCCAAATTAAAGTAGAGCATGGTTGACCAAAGTCATCCATGGTTTGCTACAATGTTTGATATGTTCTGACACAAGCAAAGATGTGACACATTAATAATGTGACATTCAACATTCATCGGGGGTTATGCTAAGTTACTTTCTAAGTTCAACCATGTTCAACCATGGATAAACTAAAGTCAAGCATGGTTGACCAAACTAAACCATGGTTCACTACACTATCTTATATATGTCAATATAACCAAAGATGCGACAGATTAATAATGTGACATTTGTCATTCATCAAGGGTTATAGATGCAATAGATTAATAATGTGACATTTGTCATTCATCAAGGGTTATAGATCCGATAGATTAATAATGTGATATTTGTCATTCATCAAGGGTTATGTCGTAAAGTGATGTTTAAGAAGGGTTACAATGCATTACAAAGTTGTATATGATGACAAATTCAAATATGTGACACATTAATAATGTGACATTTGGCATTCATCAAGGGTTATGTCGCATTGTGATGTTTATCTATAGTTGTGTTGCATTGCGATGTTCATCGAAGGTTATATGTCACATCATGAATTTTTTAAGGGTTATGTTGCATTGTGACATTGGTGAAGGGTTATGTCTCATTGCAACAATGCCACGTGGTTCACTAAAGTCAACCATTGTTAACTATGGTCAAACTAAAGTCAAGAATGGTTAACCAAAGGTCAAACCTTACTCGCTAAAGTGATCCATGGTGGGCTTAGTACAAATTAAAGTCAAGCATGGTTGAACAAAGTCAAACATGGTTTGCTACAGTGTCTGATATGTTTCGACACAAGTAAATATGAGAAACATTAATAAATGTGACATTCAACGTTCATTAGGGGTTATGTCGCATTTTGATTTTTATTAAGGGTTATGTTGCATTGCAATGTTCATCAAGGGCTATGTTATATTGCAATATTGGTAAAGGATTATGCTGCATTGTGACATTGGTTAAGGGTTATGTTGGATTACAACAATGCGACACATTAATAATGTGACAATTGGCGTTCATCAAGGGTTATGTTGCATTGTGATGTTTATCAATAGTTGTGTTACATTGCGATGTTCATCGAGGGTTATGTCATATCATGAATTGTTTAAGGGTTATGCTGCATTGCGACATTGGTAAAGGGTTATGTTGCATTGCAACAATTCCACGTGGTTCACTAAAGTTAATCATTGTTAACTATGGTCAAACTAAAGTCCATCATGGTTAACAAAAGGTCAAACCTTACTTTCTAAAGTGATCCATGGCTGGATTAGTATGTAAATTCAAGTCAAGCATGTTTGACCAAAGTCAACCATGGTTCGCTACAATGTCCAATATGTTTCGACACAAGTAAAGATGTGACACATTAGTGATGTGACATTCAGTGTTCATTATGGGTTATGTCGCATTCTGATTTTTATCAAGGGTTATGTTGCATTGCAATGTTCACAAAGGGTAATGTTACATTGCAAGATTAGTCAAGGATTATGCCACATTGTGACATTGGTTAAGGGTTATGCTGGATCGCAACAATGCTCGAGATCTGACACATAAATACTGTGACATTCAATGTTCATGAAATTTCATATTGCATTGTGAACTATGGCCACATGGTTCACTAAATTTAAGCATGGTTAACTATGGTCAAATTAAAGTCAAGCATGGGTAACTAAAGTCAACCACGGTTAAATATTTTAATGGTAAATTGTATTGAATTATATACTAATATTTTATTATTATTTTCAATATAATAATTTAATAAAAAAACATATTCGTAAATTCGTATAATATAATGTAGTTATTAATAGTATAATTAATTAATTATTATATTGTTAATTAATTAAATAATCATTTCATTATGGTTGTTTTATTAAATGATACTATTGTTTCATTAAGTTACTCCCTAAAGTGATCCATGGTTGACTCAGTACAAATTAAAGTCAAGCATGTTTGACCAAAGTCAACCACGGTTCGCTACAATGTTCGATATGTTCTGACACAAGTAAAGATGTGACACATTAATAATGTGACATTTGATGTCCATTAGGTGTTATGTTGCATTTTGATTTTTATCAAGGGTTATGTTGCATTGCAATGTTCATCAAGGGTTATGTTACATTACAAGATTGGTGAAGGATTATGCTGCATTGTGACATTGGAGTTATGTTGGATTGGAATAATGCCTGAGATCTCACACATTAATAATGTGACATTCCATGTTCATGAAATTTCATATTGCATTGTGAACTATGGTCGCGTGGTTCACTAAATTTAAGCATGGTTAACTCTGGTCAAACTAAAGTCAAGCATGGTTAACCAAAGTCAACCAGTGTTAAATATTTAAATAGTATTGTATTGAATTATATAATAATATTTTATTATTATTTTCAATATAATAATTTAATAAAAAATCATATTCGTAAATTCCTATAAGATAATGAAATTATTAATATTATAATTAATTAATTATTATATTGTTAATTAATGAAATAATATCATTTCATTATGGTAGTTTTATTAAATGATACTATTATTTAATTAAGTACCATATTATAATTAATTAAAGAATGTTATTTATATTAATACTTTGCAGTTATGTGCATCCACCTTGTTATTAGCAACAACCACATTAATAAAATTAATGTGTCTAAATACGTCGATAGGCTTAAATTTAGGCACATACTTTTTTTTTATTAATGTTTTTCCTTACAGCATGTGCTTACATTTACATTCACACACATTAATTTTATTAATGTGGTTGTTGGTGTTCACTAGTATCATGAGATACATCCATGAAAGAATATACAATTAATATTCACTCAAAAAAACCCTAATGTCCATCATAACATGTCATATCTTAGATTTGAACTTGGGTGGAAGTAACACAATCAATGCACCACCCAATCTAGGATATATTAACAAAATTTATAAATGAGACTATCACAACAAATACACCCAACTACCAAATCTATGATCTATTAACAAACAAGCATAGATCCATCTTAAAATGAGATTGGATCTATCAAGCACCCATAGAGATCCAATTTCGTGAGGTGTAAATTTTTTTTATCTTAAATATTTTACATGTCAAAATAAAATTTACACCTCTAGAAATTTTATCCTCTTGGTGTTTGTTGATAGGATTTAAGATGGATCTATCCTAGTTTAATTAATTCTTTTATTTAATAAACTTACATGAATTTATTTATTTATTTGGTTTGAATTTTTCCTAGTTTGAATTTTTTTATTTGATAAGTGACATGAATTTATTTATTTATTTATTTGGTTTTTAAGTTTTTACTTTATGAATTTTTTTATTTGATAAGCGACATAAATTATTTATTTATTTGGTTTTTAAGTTTTTATTTTATAAGATTAATTTTTTTATAACATAACTTTATGTTAAAATTATGTGACAACATCTTCCTTGTAATGAATTTGTAGAGCGATTAGGGACTTATCTATTTGAATGTACTTTGACTTCTTGTCCTCACACTAATTTGCATTTTGCATGATCATGTCACCAAGTCCATGAGCATAAATGAATACTATCGGTTGATCTTAATATCAACCGTTTTTATTAAACCATAAGAACACTTCGCCTCCTCTTGCTAGTTGCAATGCAGCTTTACATTAGCAAATGAAGACAACTTCTCCCAAAAAAAACCACTCCACTCTACCATGATTTTCAACAAGGAGTTTGCTGGGTTGCACCCCCATCAATTCTTCACAAAGAGCTGGCTATTAAATTTGTGACAACTAATTAAACTAAAATGGTTTCTCAACCTTAATTGTTGGTTGATTAGGAGTTACTGTAACTGGTGCCAGTTCTTCCATTAATGTAACTTCTTCACTAAATGTATTTAAATGTATTTGGAGAGGAGCGAGATGTGTGAATGAGATGTGCGGATGATATGCCTGATTGTAATCTTCATTGTTGAAAGGAATGAGACATCAATACTTTGCCAAGGTGGATGTTTCCCCAAATTGGGGTTTTACCACATTAAAAATCCTGTGTAATATCTGAGTACATTTTGTCCATTATTGTTTTTAATTAATGTTATATTTAGACTCAAATATCAACAAGTGGTATTAAAGCCCGAGTGCTGAAAAAGAGACTGTGTAGTAGAATCATCACTACTGCTGTGCAAGAATCGCCTGTCTAGTAGAATCGTTGCTGCCTGCTATGAGCGTGGAGCTTTGCTTGGAACTGGTTGACTGCTGAGCCTGGAGGTGGAAGAGCCAAACGCTGACCAAGTGGAGGTCTGTCCATTGGCGTGAAGAAGCTTGCTCGTGGAGAAAGAATCACCGTGGAGAAGGAGAAGTCTGTAGAGAGAATCGCTGTGGAGAAGGAGAAGTTTGCAGATCGTTGTTTGTTGCTACATTTTATGGAAAGCGGTAGCATTTTAATTTTTAATAGAACGACATCAATTTAAAAAAAAAAGGAGCAGTGTTAAATTTTTTGGGAAGTTCTTTGGAAGTCTGGAAAGTCCAAGTTCTGTTTGGAGTCAGCAAAAAAAAATTTGCTGGAAATTAACGTGGTTATTTAAATAAATATTTGTGTTATGGAATGAGTTAATTTGAAGTTGGGATATAAATATATTTATTTCCAACATATATAAAAACAAAAACCCCGTAAGGTTTATTGAAAGTTTGGAATAAAAACAGTGGAAGTTTTTTGATATATATATTGAAAATTTTGAATTGAATTGAGGCTGAAAATTTATTGGATCATTAAATCTCTGGAGTAGTATTTTGAAAGTCTGAAACTTAACATTGTAATGGCAAAAATGTCTAGTTCAAAATTTGAGATTGAAAAATTTAGCGCTAAGAATAACTTTGAGTTGTGGAAACTAAAGATGTGAGATCTGTTAGTTTAGCAAGGGTTGCAGAAGGCCTTAGATGGAAAAAGGAAAAGACCCATAACTATGTTAGATGATGATTGGGAGGATTTGTATGAGAGAGCACTTAGCACAATTCGGTTATGTCTTGCAGATGATGTCTTGTTTAACATTGCTGCAGAAAAATCAGCAGCAAGTTTGTGGAATAGATTAGAAAACCTGTATATGACCAAATCTGTAACAAATAGAATTTATTTAAAAAGACAATTATATGGTATGAAGATGAAAGAAGGAACAAAGATTGCAGATCATTTAAATGTATTTAATAATCTTATTTTCCAGTTGAATAGTATGGACGTTCACATTAAGGATGAAGATAAGGCTGCAAATCTATTATGCACTTTACCTGAGTCTTGGGGTCATGTCGTATCTTCTATTAGTCTTAGTACATCTGACACTTTGGAATTTGACACTGTAATTAGAGCACTGTTGTCTAAGGAATTAAGAAATAAAGCTAATATTGAGTCCTCTACACATGAAGCTTTGTATGTTAGAGGTCATTCCAAAGAAAAATAAAAAAAGTCAAGAGGAACTTCCAGATCTAAGTCAAAGGGAAGAAAGAGCAAACTCAAATGTTGGTACTGCAACAAGACTGGTCATCTCAAGAAAGACTGTTGGAAAAGAAAAGAATCTAACGACTCCAATTCTGAGGCAAATTCAGTTAAGTCTGATTCAGGTATGATTGATGAGGTGTTATCCATTTGTAGTGTTTCGGGATATAATGAAGAATGGTTGTTAGATTCTGGTGCTTCGCACCATGTATGTACTCATAAAGAATGGTTTTCTTCTTATCAAACAGTTATGATGGTTGTGTTCTTTTGGGAGACAATTCTCCATGTAAGACTCTTGGATTTGGAAATATAAAAATTAAAATGTTTAATGGAATGATAAGAACACTTACAGATGTAAGGCATGTACCTGAGTTAAAGAAAAAATTAATCTCATTGGGAGTTTTGGATTCTAGTGGTCATAAGTTTATAGGTTTAAATTGAATACTAAAAGTATCTAAGGGTGCTTTAGTGGTCATGAAAGCACAAAGAGTAGGAAACCTTTACAAATTGATTCGAAAAACTCAAACTAATGATACAACATTAATATCTGAAGGGGTGTCAGGATCCACTGAGTTATGGCATCAGCATCTTGGCCATATGAGTGAGAAAGGACTTCAAATATTAATGAATCGAAAACTGCTTCCAAACTTAAAGACTTTGAATTTGATGTTTTGTAAACATTGTATATTTGGAAAACAATGTAGACAAAAGTTCAATGCAGGGAGTCATGTTAGTAAAGGTATTCTTGATTACATTCATTCAGATTTGTGGGGTCCATCCCCTACTATTTCTTATGGAAGAGCATCATATTACGTATTGTTTATAGATGATTTTTCAAGGAAAGTTTGGGTCTATATTTTGAAAAGGAAAGCTGATGTGTTTGATACATTCAAACAATTTAAAGTTATGGTGGAGAAAAGAACAGGCAGGACAATTAAATGTTTGAGGATGGATAATGGAGGTGAGTTTACTTCTTTGGAGTTTGAGAAGTATTTCAAAGATGAAGGGATCGTAAGACATAAGACAAACGTTTACACTCCTCAACAAAATGGATTTGCAGAGCACATGAATAGGACTCTTCTAGAGAGAGCAAGGAGCATGCTCAACAATGCTAATTTGAGTCAAGAGTTGTGGGAAGAAGCAGTTTCAACTGCTTGTTATCTAATAAATCGGTCACCTTCCATGGTGATAAATTGTAAAATTCCGGAAGAGGTATGGACTGGTAATCCTTGTTGTGATTATTCAAATTTAAATTTTTTTGGTTGTGAAGCCTATGCTCTTACTCCTAAAAATCAATGTTCTAAGTTAGATCCCAAGTCAAAGAAATGCGTCTTTGTTGACTATGATGATGTAACAAAAGGATATAGGTTGTGGGATCCTACTTCCCGTAAAATTGTCATCAGCAGAGATGCAATTTTTGATGAATCTTCTCTGATTAAATCAGAAAATATAAAAGTTGATGTGGAACAGGAACAGGTACTATCAAAATAGCTAGTTCAATTGGAGAACCAATTTTAAAATGACTCAAAGGAACAAGAAGAAATTTCTGGTGAAAATGAAGTCATAGAAGATGAAGAAATTCAAGAAGATGTGGAAACCCCACAACCTACACCAAGAAGATCAACAAGGGAGAGAAAGCCTCCTAAGAGGTATACTGATTTTGTCTCATCTGTTGCTTTGTTTACTAATGATGGATAACCTTCTTGTTTTCAAGAAGCCATTGATTGCACTGAAAATGCTAAGTGCAAGATGGAAATGAAAGAAGAAATGGATTCTCTGGAGAAGAACGAGACATGGAATTGGGTTGAACTCCCTAAAGATAGGAAAGTGGTTGGGTGTAAGTGGGTCTTCAAATTGAAGAAAAGTGTAGACAGTAAGATTGAAAGATAAAAAGCTCAATTGATCGCGAAAGGGTATTCTCAGATGGAAGGTATTGACTATCATGAATTATTTTCACCTGTATTCAAGCTTGTATCTATTCGCATTATGTTAGCACTAGTTGCAGTGCTTGATTTGGAGTTAGAGCAACTAGTTGTTAAAACGGCTTTTCTACATGGAGATTTGGATGAGGAGATTTTTATGGAACAACCAGAGGGTTATGTGTAGCATCATAAAGGAAAATTAGTTTGCAAGCTCAGGAAATCATTGTATGGCCTAAAACAGTCACTCAGGAAATGGTACAAGAAGTTTGATTCTTTCATGGTGAGCCAAGGTTATACTAGAAGTGAGTATGATCATTGTTTGTACTTCAAAAAGTTAAATGACGTATTCATTATCTTAGTATTGTATGTTGATGATATGCTTATTGTAAGTAAAAGTATGGGAGAAATCAGCAAGTTGAAGGCTCAGATGGCTAGGGCATTTGATATGAAGGATCTTGGAGCTGCAAAACAGATTTTGGGTATTGAAATACACAGAGACAGAAGAAATGGTAAGCTCAGTTTTTCATAGGAGAAGTATGTTGAAAATATGCTTGAAAGGTTTAGAATGAACAAGGTAAAACCTGTGAATGTTCCTTTGGCTTCCCATTTTAAGCTTTATTCATGTTTATGTCCTAGCAGTGATGAAGAAAAGGATTATATGTCTCATGTCCCATATGCCAATGCAGTAGGATGTTTGGTGTATGCAATGATGTGCACTAGACCTAATATTTCACATGCAATAGGTGTTGTCAGTAAATACATGGAAAATCCAGGAAAGGAACATTGGAATGTAGTGAAATGGGTGCTTCTATACTTAAGAGGCACAAGTGACTATTGTATCACTTTTAATCGAACCAGTGATTCAATATGCAGTTTTGTTGATTCAGATTTTGTAGGTGATTTGGAAAAGAGAAGGTCTACTTCAGGTTATGTCTTTACTCTTGTAGGTGGAGCTATAAGTTGGATGTCAAAGCTTCAGGAAACAGTTTCTTTATCCACTATAGAGGCTTAGTACATTGCCGCCTCACATGCTTGCAAAGAGGCAATTTGGCTGAAAGGTCTACTTGGAGAAATTGGAAGGTTGCAGAACAGTGTGCCTGTTTTCTGTGACAGCCAAAGTGCTATACATTTGGCTACAAATCTTGTTTATCATGGTAAGACTAAACATATTGATGTAAAATATCATTTTGTAAGACAGCCCATTAGTGAAGGTGGATTAGATGTGAAAAAAGTTCATACTAAAGAAAATTGTTCAGATATGTTTACAAAACCAGTAATATTAGAGAAGTTGTGTTGGTGTGTGGCTTCTCTTGGTTTAACAAAGAAGTGATGAATAGTCTTGGCAAAGTATTTGATGATTTGCTGTCGCGTGGAAGCACAAGAAAATACCTGTAACTCTTACTTTCATATGCCACCTTGGTTTCTGTGTATTTTTTTAATATGAGATTCTTATCTCGATAGATGTGTAGATTAAAAATCCATTTGAGATGGGATTGGTCGTCTTATATTTATGCATACCCAGCGGTTGTAAAACTGACGGAACATATTAGATTATTTTGATATATGCACTAAGGGATTGGGATTGTGTTTCGACATACCCAACTATTACAAGAATAATGAATCATTCTTATTCACTGTTGTAAAACTAATGGAACAAATCTCATTATTCAACTTTACAACACCTTTATGGATCTAATGCAGGACAAGTAGTCAATTAACAATTGATGGTTCTGCTTACTTAGCTGGTTCTAGGAGGAACTGATGCAGGAGAATCTTTCTCTTATTCAAAGTTTTAAATCCTGGTCAGACCTTAAGGTCACGACACTAGTTCAAGGAGGGGGCTATTTTCAAAACATTGTAAAATATCCAAGTTTCTTTTAATTGGTAAGCATAGTTTGAGAAGATTTCAAATTGATACAAGTGTCAAGGTAATGATGAGTCATGTAACAAATTTCCTTAATTGTGAATTAAGGAATGACTCGAGAAGGCGTTAGAGCATTTAGTTAAAGATGCAAGAAGATAGGAATCAGTTTTGTTAGTCATTAGATAGGATAGGTTAGTGAGTTCTAAAATAGAAACAATTACTAGATTATAGGAAATAGTTAAGGAGCAAAAGCTCAGTCCTTTACAAGGAGATATTGTAAGCCTACGGGCATTAGGCTGGGGGAGGGGGGGACAGGATGGTAGAAGGTAGGAGATGGCCAAACAGCAGATATCATATCAGACCATATCAGACCAGTAGAGATAGAAGGATTTTTGAGTTGAAATCATGTGCAGGGTTATTAATGAAGTATTGTTTACACTTCATAGCTGAGTGCAAATTCCTTGTATAAATCTCTCTGATTGAATTAGTGAACGTTAATTGTATGCTCAGATAAATTAACACAGGTTGTGTGTATATAATTCCTGTAAGTTGAACGCATTTTGAGATTGTGTTTGTGCAAGGTTAAATGCAGTGAATGATAAATTAAATGAGGACAGGACGAATGTGTTAACATAGACTAAGTTGTGTGATCGAGATCTAAATTCCTATGAATTTCAAACCCAGTTTAGAATAATTGTAGAAATGCAATTGAATTCGCAACTCTGATATCACAATTGTGAAGGGAAATCGATCTGTTGAAAGAACCGACCTGTCTTGTCAATTTGTGGATGGATTTCTGAATTTAATATCTCTGTATTTAAACTTTCTATGAATTTGATTGAGTTGTGGATGAATGAAGACGTTTTGAGCATATTCATAATTCATTTGAATTGGATTGATGAGGGACAATTTGATGGTCCTATTGAAGGACAAGGTTCTTGTTACTCAAAGTTGTGACAAAAAATAACAAGCTAAAAGCATAGGACACAGTGGTGGAGTGAGTTAGGGCACACCTCTTACGAAACTAGATAAGGAGTTGTAGAGACGAAATATTTATTGCTGAAGGAGAGGTCTGGTAACCCCAATGCCAAAATGCGTTTGAGTTTTGTGTAGACTACAGTAGGATTGAGTAACTTTGTATTGTTGATCAATTCCTACACCTAGCAAATGGATTGTGCATACGCATGTTCAAATTCGTAGTAAGGGTGTTGATTTCAATTGGCCATAGAAATTGAAGACTCCGTTGGAAGGAGATGAGGCTTGTGGGATGATAGATTACCTGCCTGGTGGTCAGATAGATAAAGTTTCAAATAATTGAAGGTTTATAGCGGGGGTGTTTGATTTTCCCTGCAGGTATCAGAGCCGGTACGCTCCTTGGAAGAAGAAATTAGAGTTGGTTTTCTCTGAGCAAATTTGTTCTTGAGAAGATATGAGAGTGCTGATATTCGGATTAAAGAGTTGAGTTCTTGGAGAGAGTTTAAAAATACAGAATTGTTTTTTAACGTTACATGAGAAGTGACTCTTCAAGATCGAGGAGAAGTACTAGCAAACATGAAAACAATTCCAGCCAAGGATATAGAGTTGGGGAAAAATGTTTGGGATTGGTAAGTGCGTATGGTTTTATTATTTTGAATGTACAAAAAGTGGATGTGTATATTCTTAATAAAGTAGCAGCTGGAAGATAGAGTGACAGTGAAGGAAATGGGGAAGCCGTTAAAGGTCTGCAACAACAGATTGCGGACAAGAAGATAATTTGATCAAGACGCAGAGCTAAGAGTTTCTTGAGGAAGTGGTAAGTCAATTTGTCCTTACTTTTAAATCTTGGTGAACATACGTTTGTTTGTTGAAGGTAACAGCTAGAAGTTGATTACAATTTTAAATTGTAATGAAGTAACAGAGAGAATTTGGTGGAGCAATTGTGACAAGGAGCCTTGCATAGCAAGGAGTGATGTGACAAATACCAATTAAAATTGGAAAGCAAAGACGACGGTGAAGCTCCTGAAGGAAGGTGACTGCAAGAGAAATCCTAGGAAGAGCATTGGAAGTTCCAAATTTTTAGGGAGAGAGAAACAATAAAATACCAAAAGGAAAGACTTAGAGGAAGCTTGGTAAGGTGTTTGTGGCAGGGTGAAAGAGACTTGCTACTACAGAGGCTAGGAATGCAGTTCGCATTGGGTTCAAAGAAACTCAGGGAAGAACATATGAATATTAGTACTCATGCTATGGGTTCAAGAAGAAGTCACAGTGAAAAAGGAGAAGATGCCAAAGTCATTGGCATAAAGAGAATGAGTCAAGAGACATTTAAGAGAGAGATGGCTGAGATCAGGGAGAGTCTTAGCAAGTTAATGGAGCTGTTACAAAGAAGCGAGAAAGAACAATACTATGGGTGGATATTGAGAAAGAAGAAGGTGAAATGGCCTGCTTTGCAGCTGATATATAAGCATTTATCTTGAAAAAACTCATAGTAGATGAGTATGAAGAAGAGGTTTGCATATGTAGATCTGAACAAGGTGAAATCCTTGGTAAAGAAGAGAGAGAGAATGCAAAAGAGAGACTTGATGAAATTCCCAAGAATCATTGGAGGAATTTGGGCCAATGAGCAAGGATAAAGGCATCAGCTGGGGTTGAAAAGCCTTATGTTTGTTAAACTAACGAAATTTTTTTGGATGCAGGTATAGAAGGTGATGAGTTACCTCATGAAGACAATATCAAGAAAGTTCCAATCAATGGGCTTGTAGATGAGTTTCTTATAGCAGAAACAAAAGACAGAGATGTTGAAAAGAAGTCTATTGTGAGCCTCATGGACTTCGTGGAAGACTCAAAGAAGCATGAAGGCTTCATGGTGTTTTGGAAATTAAATGAGGCTAAAGAGCCTTGTGTCTTGAAGATTAGCAGTTGTGTATGATTATAGGATGTGGAAGTAATGTAAGAGAATAGTCATTAAGCACTGTTATGAAGATTGAAAGGAGTAAAGATGTGCTTCCTAAAGACATATGGGCAGAGAAAAACCATAATGTTGCTGAAAAGGAAAATGAGATAGACTTGTCTCATATAGATGAACAATTCAAAAATCATATACATGTAGAGAAAGAAATTGTTAGTAGACCATCAGAAGTCTGCTGCTACAATAAATAAGGGAAGTCTGATTGTTAAGGATGGAAAACATAGAGGTGAAGTACATTTCCTGAAATTTGTGTGGACTAAAAACCTAGACCAAAAGGTCACTTCAAAAGATGATCCTACAGAAGTTGGGGTCTATTGTTTAGATGAAATGTTTACAAAATATGTTAAAGAGTTTGAGTTGCAAAGGGAGGTGCCAAGACTAAATTGGTTGCAGGAAGAACTCAATAAGACTGAGTATGATGTGACTATTCATATTTGTGAACTTGAGCTAAGTGCAGTTTTTGGAAAGAGTGATGAAGGGAGATCAAGTGAGGATCTCATGAGATGCTTGGATGGTTCAAACCAGCAGGAGGTTATGTTGACAAAGGAATTAGATGGGGTTATAAAGCCTTATGTTTTAAAAATTGACAATTTGTGTATGCTTGCAAGTTTTGTAGGGAATAGACAAACTTTTGAAACTATCTTAAATATGGATGATGGATATGAAGTTAAGCATGATGATGATGAATGCCTCTCATATGAGGAAAGATGTGATTGGTTCCAGCAGAAGAAGCTCATAGATTCATTACTTAATAAAGGAAAAGATTAGAATGAAGAATGTGTTGAAGAGGGAGGTGAGACAGATTTGTCTCAAGACAAAAAGAAGCTTTTCTTAGAATTGAATGGGACAGGATTGGCTATTAAATTATTCAAGGAGAGAATGAAGGAAAACTATTAAAGGTTGTCAAGGAAGAAGGAGGACATGATGAAAGTTATGAACAACATCACGGTGAAGAGCATGAGAAGTGTCAAAGAGAAGATAAGTTGCTGGAATATTTGTTTAAGGTACTTGAGTATGAGAGAGAGATTGCAATCATTGGAAGTAGAGTGTCTCAAGCTGTAGCTGAGATAGAGATATATACTAGTTTACAAACCCATGGTGTGCTTGTTGATATAAAGAGAAGTGAGGATGAGTGTCTTACATCTACAATCAAAAAGTTGGAGTATGAATTGCTTCTTGGAAGTAAAACTGAAGTTTTGGAGCAGCAAATAAATTCAGAAGAGGGAGACGTCTCTAAAGACATTAAGGATGTATGGGAGGATGAAGGGAGTAGCCAACAGCTTGAAGATGATGATGTAAAAACTTATTTGAAGGAGTAGCAGATAAAGTATTTGAATACCTTAATCATATTTTGGAATATGTGTGGTGAACTTAGGGAAAATGAGAGCTTAATGACTCTTACATATGGTAGCATTTAGTTACAAGTAACTAATGAGCTAAACATGTTTCAAATAATGTGTAAATGGAGCATGGAGATACTGAATATTGAAGATGAAATTATGTTTTAGTTGTTAAAGGAGAATATAAAGGAAGAGATTGTCTTGAAAGGTGATGTGGTAGCTGAAGGCAAGGTTGAAGATTCTAAAGAGGGAAATAATCATTTTATTGCAGAGCATCATTGAAAGAGCCAACTTATGAAAGAAGATGTCACCAAGTTAATGAAAACGTGGTTGGATGAGATTTATGATATTTTTGTGCAAGGATAGATACATACACAAATGAGCAACAAATGTTCACAAGAAGAAAGGGTAAATGATGAGATAAACAAATTGTGGAATTTGATGCAGTTTTGCAAGAGAAGGTACAATAGAGTAAAGCAATCAATCCATTGTAATATTAGATTGAAGGTGAATAATTATGAAGGAAGAAACAATGGAACATTACATCATAAGATTTGGAAACCTCAAAGATTAAATCCAAAAGTAAAATGTGATGATAGTAAGGCTTATGGACAATTGCAAAATAAGGTTTGGGATCCTAGAGGTTCTAATTCATCAAGTGCTAATGACTAGGAGGTCATATTTATTTCTACTTTGGGAGTCCGATGCAGGAGAATCCTTCTCTTATTCAAAGTTCTAAAATCCTCGTCAGACCTTAAGGTCACAACACTAGCCCAAGGAGGGGTCTATTTTCAAAACATTGTAAAATATCTAAGTTTCTTTTAATTGGTTAGCATAGTTTGAGAAGATTTCAAATTGATACAAGTGTCAAGGTAATGATGGGTCATGTAACAAGTTCCTTGAATTAAGGAATGACTCGAGGAGGTGTTAGAGCATTTAGTTAAAGCTACAAAAAGACAGGGATATGTTTTGTGAGTCATTAGATAGGCTAGGTTTGTGAGTTCTAAAAATAGAAACAATTACTAGATTATAGGAAATAGTTAAGGAGAAAAAGATCGGTCCTTTACAAGGAGATATTGTAAGCCTATGGGCATTCGGTGGGGGAGGAAGGGGGAAGGATGGTAGAACGTAGGATATGTCCAAACATAGGATATCACAACAATAGAGATAGAAGTATTTCTGAGTTGAAATCATGTACAGGTTTATTAATGAAGTATTGTTTACACTTCATACCTGTGTGCAAATGCCTTGTATAAATCTCTGTGATAGAATTAGTGAATATTAATTGTATGCTCACATAAATTAACACAGGTTCTGTGTATATAATTCCTGTAATTTGAACTCATTTTGAGATTGTGTTTGTGCAAGGTTAAATGTAGTGAATGGTAAATTAAATGAGTACAAGATGAATTTGTTAACACAGACGAAGTTATGGGATCGAGATCAAAATTCCTATGAATTTTGAACCAAGTTTAGAAGAATTTTAGAAATGTAATTGAATTTGCAAGTCTGATATTGCATTTGTGAAGGGAATTCGATCTATTGAAAGAACCGACCTTCCTTGTCAATTTGTGGATGGTTTTTTGAATTTGATATCTTTGTATTTAAACTCTGTAAGAATTTGATTGAGTTGTGGATGAATGAATAGGTTCTTAGCATATTCATAATTCATTTGAATTGGTTTGATTAGGGACAGTTTGATGGTCCTATTAAAGGACAAGGTTCTTGTTGGATCAAAGTTGTGACAAAAAATAAGAATCTAGAAGCGGATGACAGAGTGCTGGAATGAGTTAGGGCACACCTCTTATGAAACTAGATAAGGATTTGTAGAGACGAACTATTTATTGTTGAAGGAGAGGTCTGGTAACCCCAATGCCAGAATGCGTTCAAGTTTTGTGTAGAAGACAGTAGGAATTAGTGACTTTGTATATGAATGTTCAAATTCATAGTGAGGGTGTTGATTTCAATTGGCCATAGAAATTGAAGAATCCTTTGGAAGGAGATGAGTCTTGTGGGATGATATATTACCTGCCTCATGGTCATATAGCTAAAGTTTCAAATAATTGAAGTTTTATAGTAGGGGTGTTTGATTTTCCTTGCATTAAGAACCCTTTAGGATACCAGAGTAAAAAATGAAACTTTTGAACTTGAAAATTACATTATTTTAAAACTAGGGTTGTGAGTTATTGTTTGACGTGCTTCAACCCGAATATGAACAATGGGTAAATACTTTACACTACTAGACTTGTCAGTACCATAGTTCAATATTTTCATTAGTAGAGATGGAGATATTGGAATTTGTTGTACTCGGTTCTTACATGGGTGGATCAATAGGTTCTGTCTTCATTTGTACATGGTCATAGATAAAATAAATCAACAATGTATTTTGCAAAACTTGCAAGGAATTAATTTGCATTTTAAAATGATATTTGGAAAGAAAAACATTTGAATATGTTACATCAGGGTTAATCTAACGATAATTGGAAATAGACAGCTCGATCTTTACACCAATAGGTATTTTTATTTGAGATTTGGGGTGGACTACGACCTATATTTTTTCATCTACAGACGATGATGAGACAAGTGTACTATCGAGATTGATTCTATCGCAATCGTTCAAAATTCGAAATAAAAAAATAATAGAAAATATAAAAAATAACTAGTAGCTGGTGAATGGATAATTGGTAGCGATGCATGGATAACTCATAGTTGATGAATGAATAACCAAGAGTTCATGGCATATAACTAGAAGAATGTGAGATTAAAAAAACATATAAAAAATAACAGATAGTTGATAAATGGATAACAGGAAGAATGCTGGTGATAACATGTATCTAGTCATGGATAACTTAGAGTTTAACCCATTTAACTAGAATAATATGAGGGATACAAAAAATTACAAAATGTCTTCCATTCCATTGTTATTTCTCAACCATTTGACCCCTATCGACGTGATCCAACAACAAACTATGTGGGTGTGCTAGTTTTAATGCATCTTATATTCTGTAAAACAATCCTTTAAGTTTCATAAATGCTAACAAATTATTTGTTCAGATTTCAACAACCAACATATGCATTGATTCCAACGGAGGAATTACAACATGCACATGATTTGAATATTCCTAAATACCTTTTCAAAAATTCTTGTGCTTCCATATCTTGGTTATCATCCAAATATACTACTTCTATAATCTTTAGATAATTTGATTAGTCATATTTTTCTCTCGAAAAGATCACTTTAATGTGCATAGATGTATACAATTCCCAACAATGAGAAATTAATAGACATTGATAATGCCCAACAATGAGAAAGAACGATCTAGGGGAGAGATAATATGCTTAATGGAGAAAAATCACCTAGCACTAAATCAAATAATTAACAAAGTGATTTTGTTCTAGAAATATTAATAGGAAACCCCATGTTTAATGGGTATTCAGTTTTTTTTATCTCTATTTAATGGTTGATAGTAGTCCAACTATTTTCTAGGTTTTCTTAACACCAATAGATGTATATAATCAATGCATTTTGTCAGTATCACCATATTTCCCTTTTATCTGCCAAATTTACATGTTAACACCATTAAAATGTTCATCATATGGTGCATGATAGCGCCATTAAAATGTACATCCTTCAAATAGAGAGAGAACCTTTCAAGAGCAATAGTTTCTTTCCAACTCATTTCAACTTAGAATATCAATCTCGTTATGAATTAATAATTACTATTCTTTTCTTCAGGGATACTCTCTAATGATGACCTCCATTCACTGTGATTTCTCATCCCTACTGTGATACAACAATTCTCTTGACGTGGATTATATACTTATGTATTCTGATGATCTAATTTATCTTGAATACCCACAAACAAATACTCCATGGCCACCACCTTAGCCAAACCATTAGACAACAATTCCAATAGTTCATTCTCTCTAATTACAAGCTTAAACCTCACAATACCTCCTCCTCTATTTCTAGGAGCTAAAATATTATGCTTATTTATTTTCACTTGATCTAGTTCTGGCCCCTGTCTTTACGCTTCCTTCCATATCAACCATTCTTATTATCATCCCAAATAGGTTGGAGGGGATTCTCCTTTAGGACTAGATGGGATTAGGTGGAAACAAGTTTAGAGATACAAGGTGCAATATAATTACCCATTTTGTCAAACTATGATCGATTCAATTCCTGTGAAGTCTTCGGTTGTGAATCAATGATACCCTACCTGACAGGTAATGGCCTATGATATATAAGCTCAGGGGGATTCTTAGATATTAGAGCGATGTACAACATTAGTGGGTGTAATTCAATGGTCAAAATTGATACTGTAATTCAACATTGAAAATGGATTATATTGATGAAAGAGGTCATTGGATATTGAAAACGTGCAAGGAATCGGATCAGAATAGGATAAGGACAGTTACTTGTGGAATAACATTCATTTACTAATTCTCATAATTATGGTTCGTGATTGAAGGAGTCATCTAATGATGCACCAAACTTCTCAGTGTTGTCGGAATTACAAAATATGATGTGACATAGTTTTAATCCATTTGGAATTTTGATTTAATTATGTAGTAAATTTCAAAGGGTGGTTTGATATGTAAGATATAAGTCAGGTAACAATTTATCCATTTGAAATAAAACTAGATGATCCGAAAACAAGATCTTTGCTACTCTATGAAGTTAACATGAATTGCATAAAGAGCATGAATGAAGCTCACAAATCCATAAGAAGAGAACCAAACAGCATAGACAATATGCACATAAAGACAACAAGTTGATAACGGAGTTCGTCCAGGATGGACTACATCTCCGGGCCTGCTTCTCAATAGGAGGGCCGATCTATAATCTCAGCATGAAGGCAAAATACATGGCAATGATACAATGATACCTTGGCGACAATGGTCAGGAAGAGAAACGCTGCCCAAAACACAACAAGACTACTTCCAGCAACTCCAAATCCTAAATATGGTGTAAAACGAGTATAAACACTCATACCTTCCTCCTGCAGAGCTACGCAATATCCCTTCTCTCCTTTAGCTACAAAGTCTCCACTCCAAAGCATGAGTGGGAAATGGCAAATGAATGGGTTTATATAGGTTGGTTTGCCCCTCTTCACATGACTCTCATAGATTCCTTTGGTTGCAACTAATTTTCCTATCTTGGCCTTGGTTACAACTTCCCCAAGTTGGTTTTCATGTGATTGGGCTTTTATTAAATAATAAACAAACATATTTAACAATACCCTTTTAAAATGGCATTGGATTTTTAATATGGTTAAAACCATATTATAATAAGATCCATACAAACCCACTTTTAACCTTAACCCAAAGTTTGTTATGCCATATGTGGTGGCGCTCCAACATTCATTAGGTGGCATGTAATCCGTTTGAGGTTTTGTTATAAAAGGTGACCATGTGTTACTCTATCGAGAGTTGGTATCACGTGGGTCGTCTGCTCCAACGTGATTTGTGGGTTGGAGTTGTAACAAACTCTCCATGCATTGAAAACCATGGGTCGGGGCTTACCTCGGCCCTTTTTGCACCAATAAAAACTTCCCACATAATTTAAATAAATTTTTTTCCATAGCTCACACAAGAAACACCTTGTGGCCCAACGGTAAGGCGGAGCGCTTATGCAAGAGGGGTCACAGGGTCGAACCCCATGGAGGCCATAAATTTTGTATTAGACATATTGGCCAATCTCGTGCTGCCATGTGGCGGCCTAGGATTGGTCCACCTCATGCCCAGTCGCCGTCTAGTCAACCGCCAAGTCACTACCTGTACTGCCACGTCACCATCCGTATGGCCAGTCAACAATATGCTAGCTCAGATCCGTACTGCCATGTGTCACCTTGTGATCGGTCCGTACTGTACGGATTCCATGTGCCATCCTCTGAGTGGTGCCATGTGTCATCTTTTGGTTGGTCCGTACACCTGCCATGTCATCTTGTCTGTATCGTACAGATTCCACGTGTCACCCTGTTAGTGGTGCCATGTCATCATGTTTGTACAGTACAGATTCCACGTGTCACCCTATTAGTGGTGCCACGTGGCACCTCTTTTTGCCAATTTTGCCTGTTGACCTCATAGAACAGAACGCGATAACTTTCTCATACGGAGTCCGTTTGAGGTGAAACGAATGCCGTTGGAATCGTCTCGACAAGCCCTTCAATATGGTCCTAGTTTTACTAAGATTGGAGGACTTCAAAAAAATTTCCTTCTTGGATCCTCCTGGATCACTAGAACACCCACATAGTTTGTGGTTGGATCACGTCGATAGGAATGAAATGGTTAAGAGATAGTTATGGGATGGAAGATAGTTATGAGATGGAAGATAATTTGGAAATTGTTGGAATATTGGTCAATATTGAGAGGGGGGTGGTGAATCAATATTGATAACTTTTAACAATTAAAAAACACTTTTAACTTATTCATTAACACATGAAAGAACAATATACGAGGAACACAACTTTTATCGTGGAAGCTCAATTGGGAAAACCACCAACACTTTCTATTACTGCAAAATTATATTTTACAAATGGTTTCTGCATGTTACTATAGATAAGGAAGATATTACACCCTATTTACCAGCTACTACTGGAAGGAGGATACAACCCTCTATTTTATTAGCTACTATTGAAAGGATGCTTCAACACCCTATTTACCAGCTACCACTAGAGTGAGGCTATGACCCCCTAGTTTATCAACTACTACTGAAAGGATGCTTCCACACCCTATTTACCAGCTACCACTGGAAGGAAGCTATGACCCCCTTGTAGGCATGAATCCTTCCTTAGCACCACCCTGCCACCCTAATAATTTTTTTATCAAACTACCATATCTTCTTATGTATTCAATTATGTCACTAGTTTCTCATTACTCCTTAGTCTATGTCTTCTACTACATGGATCTAGACAACAGAGAAATATTACTTTCAAATAGAGATTCTATTTAAATATCCATCATCATACCTTTTCAATAATAACATCCTTTCAATAATGTTTATCATGCCATTTCATCAAACCATCACACAAATTCATCGTGTCCTTTAACAACATATTATGTCTATGTTTAATTAACAGTAAATAAACATACTATACTTATCATTTTAATTATGTTTATATATCTTTTTTAATTTATTTTAAAACATTTTTCCACTTCCACAATTACCTTTCTACATTTATCTTTCTGCAACTATCTTTCCGCAATTAACCTTCCACAACAATCTTTCCACAAACTATGAGAAGTCCTTCCTTCTACAATTACGGGTTGCAGGTTGAGAGCTAGTCTTTCAACTTTTTTCAAAACAGAATTTTGTATTTACCCTTTCCGCAATGATATTTCCATAATCATCCTTTCTGCAATCAACATATCCGCATTTATCTTTCCACATCGATCTTTCTGCAATCTGCGGAAACTCATTCCTTCTGCAATTGTGGGTTATGGATTGCGGGTCTTCTTTTTGACTTTTCTTGAAACTGCTTCTGCAAATCATCTCCTGCAATTGCATATTGCATATTGTGGGTCTTCTTTTCATAATTTCTCAAAAATGATTTTCTCAAATATCTTCCACAATATTATTTTCGCATCTTTAATAATATTGCACCTTGGCATTACAGAAACTATTATAGACCATTGATCTTTCTCTCTCCTCTGATCTCATCCATCCAATTATTATCTTCATAGAAACTTGGCATTATAATGCTTCTGAATTTGCTTAGCCAACTATGTTAGTTTGGCTCAATTGTTTTGGACTATTTCATCAATGTTGCCTTATGATATTTGACAACAATGTCAATTTAATAAACAATATTTTGTTATTCCTTTGTCATTACTAAACTTGCTTTGCCATAATTTCCTTGGTTAGTCCTTTTTCATTACTGAACTCCTTTGATATCAATGACAACTATATTCAACATTCTCCCCCTTTCGCATTGATGGAAACATCTAAACATTCTCCCCCTTTTACAACAATAACAAAGGATAACCTGTTATGCCTTTGTTGTAACCATCTTGATAGATAATTTCCTATCTTTCTTCTTTTTGACAACTTCCCTTACCAATATATCTCCTCTTTTAAGAAATTTAGCTTTTTTCTTTTCTTCCACTTGTTAACTAGACTTGGTACTAATCATTCTGTTATGATCTGGTTAACATCCTTATTTACTTTCTTGTAGTGATTCTTTGAAGGAGAACATGGATGAATAGTTCACACACTCCCCCTTTCAATGTTACTCCCCTTTGACAGCATTTTCTATATTTTGTGACAGATTTTACACTCATCATTAGTTTTCTTCCATAAACTACTCTTTTAAAAACGGTATCATGTAACTTTCTCTTCTTAAGGAGTCTTCAATTCCATGATTAACTATCTCGATTGATATTATATTCCTCTTTCTTAGATTGCACCATAATTCCTTGGTCTGAGGTAACAACAAGCTTTGCTACAGGTTCATAAACATGCTTCTGAGCGACAAATTTAGAAAAAAATTCATCAAACTGATATGCATTTGAATACCAATTATTCCTTCCAAATCTTCACTGCTACTTTTACTCATCCTGGCACTTTTTTAATAAACTACATCTTTATCTTTCAAATCAGCTTTGAGTTTTATTCTACTTTGAGATATGTTCTTGTATTAATCTTTACATGTTCTCATCAACCATGAAAAGAAGATTATCAAAGCCTCCAAGTGTGAAATGTGGAAGATCATCCCAACAGATGTGATCAAATGAATACTTTTAGGATGGCCAAAGTTTTTAATTTATGTTTCATGATTTCAGATCTTGAGTAATAAGGATAATTTTCATCTTCTATTGGATTACAGACTTCATGGTCTTCATGGATCTGCATTTTAATATTTTCATGTTACTTCATAGGTATTCCACTTTTCTCTATGTCAACCATACACCAATCTCATCATTTAACCATTACCATCTCTTGGCTTTGAGGAGGATATATTTTACCAAGTATTTCTTATGATTCTTCTTCTTGTTGTTTTGATGGAAACCTCAAAACATTATTTTCTTCTTACCAACTGATATTTTTCAAGTATCAATTGCAATTTTCTAATATTAACTCCCACTGAGTATATGATCTCTTCTACTGCTAATTTCAAGGTTCTCTTCTACGTCATGAGAGATTTTAGAAAATGCCTCCACGATTATCATCTTCATCTCCATCGGTGTATTCTTTTACATCTTCATCTTTCTTTCCCTCATAATGAATGTTATTTTTATCTATAACACTATTATGCTCACCATCATGTTTGGAAACTTTATTGATGTTTGAAATTTGTGTTTCTTCCGAGTCTTTGTAGTCTGAATTTATTCTCCACATATTTCCTTGAGGTACCATGTTTACTGGTCTTCTATTTCTTTTTCTTCTAGATTTTATCTTATATCTCTTCTCCTGTGTTTATTTAGACAGCTTGCATCTATTGTTCTTGCAATGTTTTTCAAAGCGTCCAACATTGTGACATATGAAACACATAATAAGTCTTTTGCTATTTGAGATGTTAGTGCCTTCTTTTCTTTTAAGTCTTAGATATTCTTCTTTAATTCAACAATCAGCAACCTTGTGACCAAAATCGCGACAACGATGACAATATCCATGACTAGAATTAATCTTTATGTAACTCTTATGTTGTAAGGGTGTATCTTTGGAAGGATCATCCTGACATTTAATATGTTCAACATATTCTTAAGTGATGGAGCTTGATTCATTAATGGCATGTTCTCTATCATATCCAAGACCTTTTTTATCCATGGGGAATCTTTGTAAGTCGAGGAATTTATTAAGTGCTTTAGTACTTTCCTTGAACTTCTCACTAACAATCAGCGGATATTTTAGCTTCTTTATTTCTCCCTCGAAGTTAGAAACTTCATGTTTTAAGGTCTTAGCCTCTTTCATGCTATCCATTTCTTGTTGTGTTGAATTGTGCAATTCTTCTTGGAGGGTTTTGACTTCCTCTTCTTTTGATTTTTTCTCTTCTTGGTATTTTGAAAATTTTTCTTTCAAATATTTGTTCTTCATTATGCTCTTTCTTAATTCTTCAAGGGCACTTATGAGCTCAACCTCTAGGTCTACTTCTCCTTCCTCATATGATTCATCATTTGAAGTTACTTTCCTCATGAATATGATTTATTCATCTTCACTTATCTCTTCATCTACATTGTCTTCTTTGGAATATAATTTTTTATTATTTTTCTTAAATTTCTTCTTGTACATGGTCTTACTCTTTAGATCTTTCTTATGACAACAAGGTTCTCATCATCATCACTATCTTTGTGTTTTGGGTAAGGACACTTTAATGAAAAGTGACCAATCCTTCCACAGATAAATCATTTCAAGGCTAGATTTCCTTTCTACTTGCCAGTACGTCTCTCAAGTTTCTTGATAAAAAGAGCTTCTTCATCATCCGAGTCTTCTTAGTGGTTCTTGGATAAGGATTTGGATATCCTTGGCTGTTTTGAGGCTTTAAATGCTGCCTCTTTTATTTATGGTCCATATTTTCTTGTTCTCATCTCATAGGCAGTAAAGATCCCATGTAGTTCATTTACAGTCATAAGTTCAAGATCATCTCGTTATTCTAAAGTAGACACCTTTGAGTCATATCTCATTGGTAGGGTTCTTAGTACCTTTTTGAACTCTTTTTCAACAGACCTCCATACTTTGTATCCTAGAGACATTATATGGAACTTTATTCTTACGCTATAGTATGCATAATTATCTCCTGTAAATAATGGAGGTTTGTTGGTGGCTAACCATTCTTGTTGATCCATAGTGGTTTTGAATAGGATCTTCCTTCCAGTGATTAAACTATAGTAAAGGATCATGCTTTGATACCAATTATCGGAATATTGGACAATACTGAGAGGGGGGTGAATCAACATTGATAACTTTTAACAATTAAAAAACACTTTTAACTTATTCATTAACACACAGAAACAAAAAATTACAAAGAACACAACTTTTATCGTGGAAGCCCAATTGGAAAAACCACCAACACTTTCTATTACTACAAAATTATATTTTACAAAGGATCCTACTACAGACAAGGATCCTACTACACCCTATTTATCAACTACCACTCAAAGGAGGATACGACCCCCTATTTTATCAGCTACTACTGAAAGGATTCTTCGACGCCCTATTTACCAGCTATCACCAGGAGTAGGCTATGACCCCCTCGTTTATCAACTACTACTGAAAGGATGCTTTGACACCCTATTTACCAGCTACCACCAGAAGGAGGATATTCCCTTGTAGGCCTAAACACTGCCCTAACACCACCTTTCCAACCTAATATGTTTTTATCATACTACCATATCTTCTTAGGTATTCAATTCCATCACTAGTTTCTCATTATGCCTTGGTCTCTGTCTTCTGCTACATGGATCTGGAAAATAGAGACATCTTACTTTCAAATTGAGCTTCTGTTTAAATATCCATCATCATACCTTAACAACATAACACCTTTTCAAGAATCACATCCTTTCAATTTTATTTATCATGCCCTTTCATCAAACCATCACACAAATTTATCGTGTCCTTTCACAACATATTATGTCTATGTTTATCTAACAGTAAATCAACATACTCTCCTTATCATTTTAATTTTGTTTATATATCCTTTTTAATTTATTTTAAAACATTTTTCTGCTTCCATAATTACCTTTTCACATTTATCTTTCCACAACTATATTTCCATAATAAACCTTCTGCAACAATATTTCTGCAATCTGTGGGAAGTCTTTCCTTTTGCAATTATGGGTTGTGGGTTGAAGGCCTGTCTTTTAACTTTTTTTGAAATAGAATTCTGCATTTACCCTTTCTGCAATGATCTTTCCGCAATTAATCTTTCCACATTTATCTTTCCGCAACAACCTTTCCTCAATCGGTGGGAATTCATTCCTTTCACAATTGCAGGTTGCGGATTGTGGGTCTGCTTTTTGACTTTTCTCGAAATTGCTTTCGCAATTTCGTCTCCCACAATTGTAAATTGTGGATTGTGGGTCTTCCTTTCCTAATTTCTCAAAAATAACTTCCGCAAACCTCTTCTGCATTAGTCTTTCTGTAGTTTTAACAAGCTTGCACCTTGGCATTGCAGACACAATTATAGACCATCGATCTCTCTCTCTCGTATGATTTGGGTCGTCCAAATCATCTCTTCATAGAA
The DNA here is from genome assembly GCA_001517045.1 of Pseudotsuga menziesii. Lineage (NCBI taxonomy): Eukaryota > Viridiplantae > Streptophyta > Pinopsida > Pinales > Pinaceae > Pseudotsuga > Pseudotsuga menziesii. The sequence goes on from LPNX010423748.1 coordinate 184,557, forward strand.
ACTTAACGTTATAATGCTTCCGACACCGCTTAGCCAACTGTGTTATTTTGGCTCAATCTTTTTGGACTATTTCATCAATCTTTCCTTATGATCTTTGATAACAATTTCAATTTAATCAACAATGTTTTGTTATTCATTTGTCATTACTGAACTTGATGTACCATCATGTCCTTGGTTATTCCTTTGTCATTATTGAACTCCTTTGTCATCAATGCCAACTATATTCAACAGGAAATATTTGTTATTCCTTCTATTCTTCTACTTAAACAAGTTCAACTATGAGTTATCCATGCCTAGCTACATGTTGTCACCTACATTCTTCCTATTATCCATTTATCTACTATTAGTTATTTTTTATATTATTTTATTTTTCTCTCACATTCTTTTAGTTATCTTCCATAAACGATTGGTTATCCATTCATCAACTATGAGTTATAAAGTTTATGATAAATGGTATGGAATCATCATCTTCTTTTTCATCTATAATCCACTGGCCTTCATCCAAATCCATTCCATCTTTTTCCAAAGTATCAACATCAGAATTTGTTTCACGATAAATACTCTTGATATACACATTATTCACCAAATATTTAATCTTAGAGTCTATTCCAACAAATGTTTTTGATTAATTGATTAAAAACCTAATGAACATACTTTGAATTAATACATGTATGGACTATGAAATGAGCAATCCAAAAAATATTGATAAATTTGATAATTTAAAAGTAGAATATTTTGAATATGTCAAGAGACATATATTTGACACATTAACATTTTTTTCCCCTAAAGAATATGTCAATTAATTGTATCTAATATAACATCCACTTAATTTGTGGTTGTTAAGCTCATAGTTGAAGTCAAACTCATAGTTATATCACGAGTTAGTTATGTGAGTGTGCTAGTTATCCATCCATTTATCAACTGTCAATTAATTTTTATATTATTTTCTTTTTATCTCACATTCTTCTAGTTATCTGCCATAAAATATTGGTTATCCATTCATCACCTATGAGTTGTAAAAGTTAGTGATAAATATCCGGAATCATCATTTTCTTTTTCATTTATAATCCATTGACCTTTATCCAAATCCATTCCATATTTTTCCAAACTATTAGCATCATAATTTCATACTTTGAATTAATAAATGTATTAAATATGAAATGAGCAATTCAAAAATTTATTTTATTTAATTTTTTTTTCAAAATTATTAAAAATATTGATATAAATTTGATAATTAAAAAGTAGAGTATTTTGAATACGTAGATTGATCAATATTTGACACATGATTGACAATTTTGTTTCCTAAAGAATGTATCAATTACTTGTATCTAATAGTTAATCTACTAGAACAACCACTTAATTTGTGTTTATTAAGCTCATAGTTGAAGTCAAACTCATAGTTATCTAATGAGTTAGTTATGTGGGTGTGCTAGTTATCCATTTATCAACTATCAATTATTTTTTAGATTATTTTATTTTTATCTCACATTCTTCTAGTAATCTTCCATAAACTGTTGGTTATCCATTCATCATCTATGAGTTATAAAAGGTTCGGATAAATGATCTTGAATCATCATCTTCTTTTTCATTTATAGTCCATTGACCTTCATATAAAACTTTAAATCAGTATTTGACACATTCCTCTGACACCATGAATCTCATGAGAGAGATATACATGAAGAATGGATTTTTCGTCTATGGTTTTTCATCTATGAATAAGAATGAGAAAAATGTATTGTCGAGATTGATTATATGGGAGTCATTCAAAATTCATAGTTAACAATTATAAAAAAAAACGAAAATAGCTCATGTGATAACTGGACTTAATGGCATGGTAATGTGTAGTCCATGTGATAGTGGATCACATAGATAGGGATCAAATGGTTAAGATATAGTTATGGAATGGAAGGCAATTTGGATTTTTTTGTTCCTCATATTCTTATAGTTAAATAGGTTCAACTGTGAGTTATCCATGCCTAGATACACGTTATCACTGACATTCTTCCTGTTATCCATTTATCAACTATGAGTTATCCTTCATCAACTATGAGTTATCCATGCATTGCTACTAGTTATCCATTCATCAGCTAGCTACCGGTATTTTTCATTCCTTTTTTGAACGACTACCATATAATCAATCTAGATAGTAAACTTGTTTCATCCTCGTCAGTAAATGAAAAAGAATAGGTCGTGGTCCACCCAAAATCTCAAATACAACATATATCAATGTAATTATGGACTTAATGGGTGTTGTACCTAACAAACAATTATAATTTATTTTTTTATTTTTAAAATTTGAAATGTTTTTTATTTCTAATTTTAATTTAATTAAAAAAACTTAACTTCTTTAAAGTTGTTATAAGTTTAAATTGATTTGCAAATTGGATTTTGATTTGTACGAAACTTCTTTAAAATTTCATAACATATCAAATAGAAGGTCAAAATCCATGGTTTTAAAGGATTTGGAATTGTATTTTAATCGGGTATGAAAATTTTGTCCGAATTTAAAAAGTCACATTAAATTTATTTGAGATTTTTTTTTTTTTAATAATCATGTACGATGAAATTACTATGGAAATTTTTATACTTGAATGACCATTATTACGATTTATTTAGATCCAACTTTGTTTTATTAAATTTTAAAAATGTTATAATAATATTTTTTTATTCTTTATAATTAGTTGAATGAATAATTATACAAATCACATTATAAAATATTTTAAATTAAGTTTTGATTAACACATGGTGTGTTGTTATACATAGGGTTTAATTTTATTGGAGGACATTTTAAAATTATTAATATTAGCAATAACCATATTAATAAGATTAATATATTCGGAATATCAGGCATATATTTGACACATTGATAATGTTATTTTCATAAAGAATGTGTCGATTACTTGTATCTAATAGTTAATCCAATATAACAACCACATAATTTATGGTTGTTAAGCTCATAGTTGTATCATCATTGGAGTTAAGCTAATAGTTATATCTGATAGCTAATTTAAAACTTAGTATAAATCTATTGTAGTTAATATAATAGCTCCAAGTTACCTTGACTCCTAGCTTCTAAATGGAGTTCGACTAAGCCTTATGCACATTATCTCGACTCCCAAATCCTAGATAGAGTTCAACTATCACATGATTTGCACATTATCATGCCACTAAGTACAGTTATCACATGAGTTCAGAGGAATTTATTAGGAGTTTAGAGGAGTTTATTAGGAGTTCGAATATCACATGAACTACACATTACTTCAACTCCCAACTGTAAAATCTAGTTTGACTAAACTTTGTGCACATTAGCTCAACTTCTATTTTCTAGATGGACTTCCACTGTCACATGGACTACACATTTCCATTAAGTTCAGTTATCACATAATCTATTTTTTATTTTTTATTTATTTATTTCCAAATACTATAAAGTACAGTTATCACATAAGTTATTTTTTCGATTTTTTTATATTTGTTAATTATGAATTTTGAATGATGCCCATAGAATCAATCTGCACAGTACACTTGTCTCATTCCTGTCTATAGATGAAAAAGCATAGATGGTAGTCCACCGCAAAATTATAAGATATAGTTGTTATCATTCTAACTTTTAAACTTAATTATTTCCAAGTATTCTTTTAAGGTTTTTGAATTTTTACATCAACTTCACATTCCGCATCAGGTACACCATATGATTATTTAATCATTTATAGATTATTTTGTCTCATTCTTTATGGTGGTATTGTCAACTATAATACTTTCCTTCATTGAGCTTAAAAAATTTTAGAATCATTAAAAATACTATTTTTGAAATCTTGTGAATGTTATAATTTTATACGTTTTATAATTTCAAGAGTTTAAAATTTTGATATTTATTTTCAATATAGTAAACCAACTTTTATATTTAGGTATCTTTTAATAAATTTAAAATTAAGGTATATATAAAAGTGTTTTATATCTTCATTAAAAAGTGAAACTCAAAACTTGTGTAGATATTTATATATATAAAATAAATAAATAAATAATAAAAATGATTTACTATATTTATATTTGTTTTTAATATTTATTTCGGATATAGTAAAGTATATTTTATAAGTCGGTAATTTTTTATTAAATTTTGAACTTAGTATTTGGTATGGTTTATAATTTGATACTTATAGTTGTTATGCTTAGTAACTATTATGGTTGTATATGGACACGACTTCAATGGGTGATAAATGTTTTGATGTCATAAGTCAAGGACTTTGTGTTTTCATATATTGGTGAGGCCCCCCTTGCACATCCCTCGTTGGATGTTAGATTCAAAAAGGATATATCAATAATCTCAACAAACCAATACTAATGTAAAACATAAATAACATATACATTTTAGATTTTATATTGTTGTATATGAACAAAAATTTATTTGGTGAGATAGGTCCCTTCTTCAAAATTCAAGGGCTCCATACTTTCATCTATTGATGAGCCCCCCCTTGCACACCCCTTGTTGGATGTTAGACTGACAAATGATATATCAATGATCTCAAAAAACCAATACCAATGTAAGACTTAAATAACATATATGTTTTCGATTATCTATTGATGTATATGAAATATCTAATAATACAATATCTTAATATCCATAATACCATTATAAAACTAATAATGTACATTATATTGAAAAAAAATATCATTATACAATACATATATTAGCTTGTGTACATACACTTTGTACATTATTGTGTATTTAGCTCCCACCATTATAATATATTTGTTGTGTATTAATACTTCATTTAATTATAGTGTGTATTATTATTGTTCTCTAACATATAATGTTATTATATAATTTTAGATTTGTATTATTTTTAATCTTTTTTTATATAATAATACACAAAAATTTATGATAAGATATCAACTTACACTTTTTGGTTTATTTTTTCAAACAACAATACATTAGATGGAACAATCAAACTCAAATATTACAATTGGAATTAGACATTTTATTGATGAATCATGTCTTAGAAGATGTTTTTAGATTCATGTTATTCATCCTCGTCATGGAAATTTGTCTAACCCAGAGTTGAAGGAAGTATTAGAATTTGAATGCCATTTAGATCTTCAAGCAGATAGTTCTAATAATTTTTGCAGTAAATAGATGGAGAATGAAGATACAAACTGAACAAAACAAACCACATAAGAAGTAGAAAAGTATTTCTAAGGAATTTATAGTATCATTCACAATAATAATATCCGGTGTTACAATAGTTTACATAGGAAGAATTTGAATGCGTGGGATATGAATTCGAATCTCCTAAGTGGATATGATTGTATCTAACTGAATCTCTAACTGATGGTCTCTTAATCAATATCAGAGTCCAAAATCAACTACCAGATGTCCAACCAACTCAAACAAGCAGTGACATCTAGTTAAATCAATGCAACTGAGTGTGGTAGGTGAGCAAAGGAACCTACTCCACATGCATCCATGCATAATCCATGCAATACATGTGCTAGCTAACTATTTTTGAACTAACTGAAAGTAACTGGGGGCTAACTGATACTAACTAGTACTAACTCCAACTAACTGAAGTAGGTTGGTGTCCAGACTCCCAGTGGCTCCTAAAATGTATGGATTGGTCTAGGAGGCGCTCAAACTGATGCATGCACATGCAGTAAGTGGTAGTTAACCTCTAGCAGTGTTCCCCACACTCCAGTGACTGGTACATGTGTCCTCATTAGGCCAAGTGGACCCAATTGTAATAGTGGATCCAATTAATTAATTAAGGTTCCTAAGTTAGGCTAATTAATCAAATAGACAGTATGGTCAATGGAGGATTAATGATCCTAACACCCCCACTGAATCCTAACTTGGACAACTGTGGGCCTTGGTAACAAGACCATAGGTCACCCAGATACAATCTAAGAGACATGAATAAAAAAATGTTGCTTAATACAACCGAGGAAACACGAAAAAACACCATGGGATCCCCCCTCCCCTCCCCCCCATCCCCCCCTCAAAATAAGCAAGAAATAGAAAACTGCAAGCTATGTTTAGAAGAAAGAAGCTTCCTCCTTAGAAAAATAACTTGAGCAAAAAAACATTGTTGCAAATTCGCATCTCTATGCAGCAACATGGTCCATGAGTGGACCTCTCAAAGTACTTCTGAACTGATGACTTTTTTTGTCTCTGCTAGATGGTGAAGGTAGGGAATGATAAAATCTCTTCTAATGTGGGCCATGGAGCTGATCATTTGCCATCATCAAGTGGCACCGACCTGGAACTTTTCTGCACCATACTATAGAGAGTGAATCTGTGAGAGATAGTGCAACATGCTCATTCTGATACTGGGACCTTGTTCTTCTTCTATCTTCTGGATATCCAACACCATTTCCAGCTGCACCAATTAGATTTTGGTCCCATCTAGGCTTAGGCTTCTGATTGGGAACAGGTACTAGATTTGGATCTAGAATCTCTTGAGATTCATTCTCAATAACAGGATCATGTTGAAAGTGATATTCTTCATCTAAATCTGAAACCTGTAGCACATCATCATCATCATAAAAAATAGGTGGAGAAATAGTTATACCTTCCTGTGCTGTTGGAGGAGTATCATGCAGCTGATCTTATTTGAACTAGACACTTCTTTCAATGAAGTATATTCTAATAGAAACCTCCATCAGTTTGTAAGATTTTGCATCTTCTGCATATCCCAACAGAATGCATTCGCTACGTTCGGCTTGGAAAGCCTTCCTCTTGTCAAGTGGTATTTTGGCCCAATATTTGGAACCAAAAAATCTTAGATGATAGACATTGGGTTTATACCCATGTAATGCTTTGAATGGAGTGACCCCAATCACTGACTTGTGGGGCACCCTATTCTGAAAATACAAAGCATAGTTTACTGCTTCAGCCCAAAGAGAAGGAGGAAGATGCTTAGCATGGAGAAGGCATGTTTCCAGAGTCTTTTAGTGATTTGCTCTTCCTCTCAGCGACACCTTTCTATTGTGGTGTGTATGAAGCTGAGTGTTCCATTCGAATCCCCTCTGATTCACAGAAACTCTGGAAATGTCCTTTGATGTACTCTCCTCCCTTATCAGATCTTATTGATTTGATCTTCTTGTTGAAACTATTCTCAACCATAGCTTTAAAACCTTTAAAAGTATCAAAAACTTCTAATTTTTGGTTCATGAAGTAGATCCAATAGTATCATGAACAATCATTAATAAACGTGAGGAAGTACCTGCAACTATTAATGGACTTTGTCGACATAGGTCCTTCTACATAACTACGTATCAAATAAAGTGTAGAGGCAACTCTATGTGCCTTCCCAACATCATACTTATTTTCTGGATGCTTACCTACCAAGCAACCAATAGATACTCCATCGAAAGTTAGGATGGAGGGAAAACTGTTAGATTTTTAACATTAATCTAGCATTATGATCTTAGGATCTTTAACCGAGAGAATAACATGCACAACAATAAACACAAGAGACAAGAGACACAAAGAATTTTCCTCAGGGAAACCATAAAGGAGAAAACCCTGCAACTTCCTCAGAGATAGAATCAACACCAAAAGTAAAGCCCGAAAACATAAAGATGATCTCTCGACAGTAGTAGTCTCTCTCTCTAATTCCAACAACTTATCCTCTCACTCATGCACCCTAATGAGTGAGTGTGTGTGTGATAGATAAAGAGGTTCACTCTCTATTTATATTCTTTTGTTCACTTGAATCCCACTCCAACATGTCATACTCACTTAACAATTACTTACTAGAGCCAACATCTCTAGGAGTGTCTAATAACCCTAATGCCCCACAACTTGTGGGGACTTTGACCTTTGATCAACAAGGAGGGTTAACCTTGACTTAGATGGTGGGGACTATTGCCCTGACTTACAATAACTCACCTAGGTTTGACTTCTCTAGGATAGACTAATAACTCTAGGGCCCCACAACTACAGGGACTTTAACCCTTGACCAATAGGAGGGTTACCCACAATGAATTGACATGACTTGTTTACATTATAGAACCTCCTTATAGGAAAACTGGGGTATGAAATGACTCAAATACATTACAGACACATCTGGGAATAAACATTAGGGTACAATACATAAGATACACGGATGAATACATTCAAAGTTACAAATACATCAACACTCCCTCTTTACTAGGAAGGTATTCTCTCGACACAATTTATCAGCACAAGTCTTATTCTCTGGATCATCATTGAGTTCTTGTCATGTTCATCTTCAATTCATCTTCATCTGGATCTAGATCATCACTCGATTTGGACCATCATCACTGAATATAGATCATCACTCGATCTGGATCATCATCATTGCTGGATCATCATCATGGGTGCTATCTCATGATTCTTCTTGTCATAGGAATTTCTACAGATCCAACCCTTTTTCATGTTGGTTGTAGGCCTAGCCTCCATATAGGTCTTCTTCAATGCTTATAACTGACACCAAGTCAGAATGGCCCGCCTAGCACGTACATCTGACCATGAGAGGAACACATCCAACACCATGTCAGAAAGGCATGCCCAACACTCACATCTGATCATGTAGGAACCAATCCTATAATCACATCAAAAAGGCCCAGCACTCACATTTACCAGCATGATAGGACACAACTACTATCATCTATGAAAAGGCTCAACACTTACAACCAATAGCATGATAGGACACAACTACTATCATCTATGGAAAGGCACAACACTCACATCCACCAGCATGATAGGACACACCTACTATCATCTGTGGAAAGGATGAGCACTTACATCCACCAGCATGGTAGGACACACCTAATACCATCTGTGGAAAGGTACATCACTTACAATAACCAACATGGTGGGACACACCTACTACCATCTATGAAAAGGCACATCACTTACATCTGACCATGGAAGGAACTTAATCCTCTAACCATGTCATAAGGGCACTCAGTCCTAGACATAGGGCTCCTGGTAACTGACCAGGTTCCTCCATTGTCCCAGAGAATGGCAACAACCCTTATATCTGATCAAGTGGGAACACATCCCTCAATCACATCAGAATGGCCATGCACTCATATCTGATCATGTGTGAACACATCCCATAGTCATATTAGAATGGCCCTCAGTCCCAGACTGAGATTTCTTGGTAACTGACCAGGTACCTCCATTCAAAGAATGGAAACAACCCTTATATCTGATCAAGTGGGAACACATCCCTTAATCACATTAGAATGGCCATGCGATCACATCTGATCATGTGAGAACACATCTCACAGTCATATCAGAATGGCCCTCAGTCCTAGACTGAGTATTCCTAGTAACTGACCAGCCACCTCCATTCCAAGAATGGAAATAGCCCTTATATCTGATCATGTAGGAACCAATCCTATAGTCACATCAAAATGGCTCAGCACTCATATCTGACATGGAAGGAGCCAGTCCTCTCACCATGACAGAATGGTTTCAGCCCTTACATTTGACCATGGAAGGAACCAATCCTCTCACCATGTCAAAATGGCTCATGGACTCATCACTTCCCCTTGGAAGGAACCTCAATCTGGAGAACACCAAGATTCTCCTGGAAGTTCTTAAACTTCACTCTGGCTAATGGGTTCGTCAATACATCAGCTATTTGTTCGTCCATCGTAACATACTGGAGCTTCACTACTCCTCTCTGCACCATATCCTTCATATAGTGATACTTGATATTGATATGCTTTGACTTGTCATGGAACATCGGGTTCTTCGACAACTTCACACAACTCTAGTTGTCAAAATATATACAAGTAGAATCCAAGTGGAGATCAAATAAATTAGACAGTAGCTTCCTTAGCCATACTTCCTCACAACTAGCTGAACAAGCTATGACATACTCTCCTTCAGCTATACTTAGTGCCACACAGGACTGCCTCCTGCTAAACCAAGAGATCACACCTGATCCCATACTGAAGCAACACCTTGAAGTGCTCTTCCTATCGATGTCACTTCCTGCCCAATATGAATCAACATAACCCTTTAGGTTAATCTTCTGACTCACCTCATACTTGAGCCCATAATCAACTGTACCCCTCAGGTACCTCAGAATATGCTTTGCAACAATCAAGTTAACATGTCTTGGATCTGTCAGGAATTGGATCAAGGTGTTCACAGTAAAGCAAATATCTGGTCTCATATTTGTCAGGTACATCAAGGACCCAATCATGTGACGATACATCAAAGCATCAACCGTCTCTGATGAAGCATCACTCAATAGCTTCATGTTAGATGCCATAGGTGTGGTCATGGCCTTGCAGTCCATCATCCTGAACCTCTTCAGGATATCTATTGCATACTTCCCTTGTCCAAGGAAGATTCTGCCACACCTCCATGCCTAGAAAATAGTGCATTGACACATAATAGGAGCATCACTGGTCTTCTACCTTCAACCTTGAATCAAATCTTGGAATCTGCTTTACTCTCAGTAAAGCCTAGAGTCATCAATAATATATCCATCCTGTCATACCATGTCGAACCTCTCGATATTCTATAGTTACTCCCTCTGAAGTGGAGCATCATACTCCCTCTGTCTTCCATACTCTATGCAGTGAAACATTCTGTACCGGAGTGACAAGTGGCTTCCTATGCTACTAATATTCTATGTATGCATCTAGTGTATAGACTTTGATCTTCAACCTTGTAGCAAAGGTTAATATCTTCATCAAGCTCATCATGTATGTGTTTCAACTCCCACTGGCTACAAATGTTTCTTCGTAGTCTATGCCTTCTTTTTGTGAGAAGCCTCATGCTATGAATCTTGGCTTATATCCCATGATGTTTCCATCTACTGGATGATGGAACTACAAACTTTCCTTCATGTATCGATACTGCATCCTAGACATCATTCTTCTTGAACTGGTCTTCCCTTTCTTCTTGGTTACTTCTTCATGGCTAGAAGGCTCTGCATCAATGATGTCATTGTATTCTTTATCTTGAACTATCGTCACTTGTTCTTCAGAACAAGTCTCATCCTTCTTTGCTTGTAGGCGATTATGTATGCGATATTTCCTACAAGTTAAATGCATTTGTATGGTTAGAAACATTTCATAAGGAATATTCATACTGGAAAATTCTTATGCATAAATATATGATCATGCAACTACTTTAGCCAATACAACATTCATCCATATCTCACGGAAACTTTCTAGATGCCTTCCATCTCTACCAGGACAACATTGAGATTGTGCACTAATCCAATATGTCACCAAAGAGGTTTCATTCTAGATAAGCAGCAATGGAGAGTTGTATAGCACCATGAGCTACTTACCCATCACATGCATATTAGTAGTATAATGTCATTAATGAAAACATTCTATCATGCATAATACATCAACAGAATATAAAAAAATCGCATAACAAAAACAATATCATGAAATGACAATTGAATACTTATCTTTATCTGTTTCATGGGTAGACTCCTTCTTGAGCCTTTAGCTTCATCGTCTTCTTCATTCATAATAGCATTGTTTCTTATCCAAATGATAAGATGGATAAGAGGTTCTTCAATAGTTGAGATATTCATATTCCGCATCGCTTGAGGGATCTTCTTTCGATGGTGAGAGCTTGATCTTCAATTGCTCCCATCTTCTCTTCTTTTATTATGACTCGAGCTTATTCTTCTTCCCAGAGTCTGTTGAAAGTAATCACTTTATTCTGGCACACATTCCTCACATGAATGAATACCATGATCCTGGGATTCCATTCAAGGTGGCTATCACCATTTCTATATTCTTCACTTCTTCTTTTACCACTTCAATTTGTTCTTTGATTTGAGAGACCATTGTAAAGTATGAATGTATGGTCTCTGCATTCTGGATCTTCACATTCTTCAACTGGTTTCTTAGAGTCATCTTTCAATTTATGTTCTTCCCTTCAAATAGCTTGGTCAAGGAATCAAACATCTCTTCAGGTGTCTTTAGGGAAGACACTTGTGGTATAAGGTGATCCTTGATTGAATCAGCAATGATCTTCTTGGCCTTGACCAAGTTCTTCTGGTGTAAGGCTTCTAGACTCATCTCCCTCTGGAACTAGAATCTCTCTACTCATGTAGGTGTCCAATTAATTTTCTTCAGAGAGATCATATACTTCCATGATTGGAATTTTTCAACTTCACCAAGCTTATCATCAAGCTTATGTGATAGCTCACTTTGAAATGAGAACCTCAAATGAAAATACCAAAAGATTAGATCTTACCGATTGGAGGTGTCTGTCTTGGTTCCGGAGCTGGCTGATCTAGGATTTGTCAGATAAATCCTAATTTTCAAAACTTGGAATATTTCAGATCTGATTGGATAGAAAGATATATATCTTCAAGTTGAATTGTCCAATGTACTCCTTTTCTGAAAATAGTGGAGGGAAGCTCCCAGAAGAGGAAGCCCTAGTTTTCCAATTTCTTCTACAGAAATGCCTATTACTGTTTCTATGGTATCTCTAAAATTACTACTCCTCTATGTATGAAAATTTGCACTCAGGTTTCCTCACATGTCCCTGTTCCAACACCATAGGTTTCATTAGAATTGGTTTCACCAATTGGGACGTATGATCACTTTCCCAAGGTGACCTATTTCAGGACTGTTCAGAATAGAGAAGTTGTACGGACTGCCACATGTCATTGTTTCATATTCTAGGTATAAAACTAGGACCAAATATATTAAAGTCCCTTCTTTTTCTGGAAAATATTTAGGAATTTCATTTGGACATTTTTATCCCAAGATATATCAATTCTCCCCAGCTGTCTTGTTTAGGGATGAATCCTAAAAGAGGATGGAACCCTAACTTGGGGGAATCATATCTCCCAGATTATAGAGAATTTATGGCTGAATTTGGGATACAATGTAAATAAGGATTTTATCTTCGTCCTGTGAAATTTTGAGCTCTTGATCCTTCTCCAATCCCGAGATATAGAGAATGTACCAAAACTTATCTGTTTTAATATTTAGGGTTTTTCCAGCTCGGGGTCAAACTAGGGTTTGACTTTCCTGGAGTTTCACCCAACCAAAAATATTGACCCAGGTCTCTAAAATTCGATTTTGATGAGGAGATAAATCGTATGCTGGGATCACTCAAAAATTCCTCTTCTGTAAGAAGCCCTAATTTCTTGCACCAGAAACTGAAAATGCTCGGAATCGAATTTTGCTTCGACAGAAAGATGCACCCTTCAATGGAGAGTCATCCTGATGGATTATGGAGAGAGACCCAAAAAGTAAGAAGCCCTAGCTTATATATCTGCACAATGTCTTATTCTCAGGTTATCTCTAATACCATGTTAGATTTTTAACATTAAGCTAGCATTATGATCTTAGGATCTTTAACTGAGAGAATAACATGCACAACAATAAACAAAAGAGACAAGAGACACAAAGAATTTTCCTTGGGGAAACCATAAAGTAGAAAACCCTGCAACTTCCTCAGAGATAGAATCAACACCAAAAGTAAAACCTAAAAACATAAAGATGATGTCCAGACAGCAGTAGTCTCTCTCTCTCATCCCAACAACTTCTCCTCTCACTCATGCACCCTAATGAGTGAGTGTGTGTGTGATAAATAGAGAGGCTCACTCTCTATTTATATTCTTTCATTCACTTGAATCCCACTCCAACATGTCGTCCTCACTTAACAATTACTTACTAGAGTTGACATATCTAGGAGTGTCTAATAACCCTAGTGCCCCACAACTTATGGGGACTTTGCCCTTCGATCAACAAGGAGGGTTAACCTTGAATTAGTTGGTGGGGACTATTTCCCCGACTTACAATAACTCACCTAGGGTCGACTTCTCTAGGATAGTATAATAACCCTAGGGCCCCACAACTGCGAGGTCTTTAACCCTTGACCAATAGGAGGGTTACCCACAATGACTTGACATGACTTGTTGACATTATAGAACCTCCCGATAGGAACATCGGGGCATGACATGACTCAAATACATTACATACACATCCGAGAATAAAAATTGGGGTACAATACATAAGATACATGGATGAATACATTCTGAAGTTACAAATACATCAACAAAAACCTTTAACCATTTTATCATTATGGAGTTGCTTTAGATATTTGAAATTGAGATGGCCAAATATCTCATGCCAAATCTTGTTGGTGTTGTTAGCATGAGACAATAAAGTTGTAGGAGAAGAAACATGTAAGAAATGTGAGAACTGATAAGCTTTGGTAGAGTGATTTGCAATACCTTTCACTACAAGCTTTTGAGTGGCTTTTCATGTAATCTCAACTATTGAATGTAACTCTCTTGGGAGAGCCTGTATGTGTCATCTGGTAAATATACAACATGTTAGAAGCAAGGAAGGGCACATATAAGACATTCTTGAACTCACCATACTTCACTCTGATTGAGCCCCTTCCTTCTGCTAGAATATGGGAATCATCTCCCATGTGAATGTTCAGCCCCTTTGTTAGTGAGAGGGTAGAGAAGGATTATTTGGAAGCAACCATGTGGTTGGAAGCTCCATAATCTATTATGTATGCTGAGGATGGAGAGATAGTTTCTTTCAAAGCATGACACCTTTTAGTATCTTCTGCATGTGGTTCTTCATCAGGCTTCTTTGCTCTTGGGGAAGCAATGTTATGCTGCTTGAGAAGAGCTGACATTTCATCAATTTCTTTCCTCATCCAATAATCTTCAAGATGGTACCCCTTTTCACAATAGGGACATAACTTGTTTTCAAACTTCTTCTTCTTAGAGTTGGAGGCCCCTTTGGAAGCTTGCTGATTTTGTTTAGGCTTCAAATCAGCTGCCTTTGGCTCCTTCTTCTTTGATTTCCCCTTTGCTTGTGCTTTGGAAGAGGTAGAAACTAGGAGAGATTGATCGTTGGATGTATTGATGACTCCCATTCTTATCAATTTGTCTTGCACCTTGATTAAGGACTCGAAAAAAGAATCTAAGTAAGGAACCTTCCAATCAGGAAATATTTCCTGCTTGGAATGAAATATGGAAAAAAATATAGAATACTCAGGGCCTAGTTTGTTGAGTATGGAAAGGACATTCTGCTTATCCTTCCGATCTATACCGCACTGTCTGCATTAGAGTACTAGAGATGCGAATTTAGTAAAGAATTGCTCAATAGTCTCGAAACTTTTGGGATGTAAAGATACCAACTCATTCTCCAGAATTTGTCCACAAAGCTCATCTTGTTTGTTAAAAAAGCTATCAATATTCTCCCAGGATTCTCTGGGAGTCCTCAAGCCTTCTAGGTGGAAGATATCTCTGGAAATATAAGTACATAAGTAGCTTGAATTCTTCGTCACAACAGTTCAGAAACTTGTTTCTCTCTACCAGTTGATGAGGCTCAGGCTCCCATCCATGTACAATCCCGTAGTAGCCATGCTTTCATAATTCCAGCTGCATATCAATCCTCCAATAAAGATAATTGGAAGTTGTGAGGATCTGTGGTTTGGGAGTTTGAGAACTCATAATTTCTCCTGCTGGAAGTATTGCAAAACTTCACACAAGCTACATAGCACCTGCCAATTTCACTACAATAACAAAATAAAACATATGAAATGTTATAATCATGGCTTTCCTCTCGACATGAACATGTTTTTAGGGTCCGTCACGCCCTCTCCACTGCTATGAATAAATCCAGAGCTAGCAAATTTTGAAAGGGGACTTGTGTGTAAACCCAGCTGCTTCTGATGTTCAATGGAGAAAAACAACGATGAAACCTGCCTGAGAAGGATCTGATACCATATTAGAATTTGAATTCCATTTAGATATTCAAGCAGATAGTTCTAACAATGTTTGCAGCAAATAGATGGAGAATGAAGATACAAACTGAACAAAACAAACTACACAGGAGTCGGACACGTATTGCTTAGGAATTTACAGTATCATTCACAATAATAATATCTGGTGTTACAATAGTTTACATAGGAAGAATTCGAATGCATGGGATATGAATTCGAATCTCCCATGTGGATATGACTATATCTAACTGAATCTCTAACTAATGGTCTCTCAATCAATATCAGAGTCCAAAATACACTCCCATATATCCAACCAACTCAAATAAACAGTGACAGCTAGTTAACACAGTGCAACTGAGTGTGGTAGGTGGGAAAAGAAGCCTACTCCACATGCATCCATGCATAATCCATGCAAGACATGCGCTAGCTAATGTTTTGTGAACTAACTGAAAGTAACTGGGGGCTAACTGATACTAACTAGTACTAAATCCAACTAATTGAAGTAGGTTGGTGTCAGGAATCCCAATGGCTCCTAAAATGTAGTGATTGGTCCAGGAGGCACCCAAATTGATGCATGCACATGCAGTAAGTGGCAGTTAACCTCTAGCAGTGTTCCCTACACTCCAGTGACTGGTACATGTGTCCTCATTAGGCCAAGTGGACTAAATGGTACTAGTGGACCCAATTAATTAATTAAGGTTCCTAAGTTAAGATAATTAATCAAATAGACAGTATGGTCAAGGAGGATTAATAATCCTGACAGGAAGAAATTGGCAAGAAATTCAAAGTTGTTGATCGACAAACAATTTTTGGTTTTGGTTTTCGTACATATGGATTTAGATCTTTTGGTTTTTTTGTGGTCTATAATAAGTTGGAGGATGCTATCAAATATGTTCCAACTCATACATTGGTTAAAAATGACATTCATGGTGTTGTCAACAAAAGTATCAACGATAATAAATATAGGTGTTAGAAAATTAGGGATGTGAAAAATAGGAATAAATAGATGTAATTACTATCCAATCACCACAATATGTATTTTGTTGGCTATTGACATTTCTATATTAGACCCTATTGGTATACATACTTTGAAATACATCTTTTGGCCATATAATTGTATAGTTTTTTAAATTTAATTTTATTAGTTATAATTCAATTTTAAATCATACTATCAATTATAAATAACATGTTTATTTATTTATTTATTTATTTTTATTTTTTTTATCTTGAGTTATATTGTTTATTATTCGTAAGTGTTGTACATTCCTTGTTAATTATGTGTTTTCAATAGTTTTTTTAGTAACTACATATCTATTCTAGCGTGTGGAGTTCTTTGCCAAGTGAGATACTAGAGATGATCCTTTTATGGGTTCCGTTCTCAATGTTGATTAGGTTTTGTTCGGTTTCTAAACATTATGATGACTTGTTGGCTTCTATTTCATGTTGTGTATGGTTATAAAATGGTGTGCAAGTATGGTCTGATTCCATTGATTTTTTTATTATTTTAATACTTGCAACATTATTCATATAGCAGTAGATGAAAAATATATGTCTACAAATCATTGTATCCCTATGTCAATAGAAAATCAATGCACCAAAAATATAATGTATAGAAATTTTTATCCGCTTACACCAAGGATGAATTCATTCCATGATATTCGACCATTACCTACAACATGGATTGATTCCATGATAAATTTTGGAATGAAAATTCAATTGACATTAATAGATGTATGATGGAACAATCTCTTTTTCTTTGCATCTTATGCAAATTTTTAATCATCTTCTGTATTGAATAAAAGAACACCCATTTTTATTTTATTTTATTATATGTTGGCTACACCATGAATTTATATCACATCATTTCATATATTCTTTATTGTGCAAATGGTAACTCTATTGGATGCTCATAAATTAATAAATACATAAATTTTATATTTGAATTTAACAAATAATTTTTTGATTATATTGACAATTATACTAATCTATTCTCTTATGTCATATTATAGAAATGGATATGATGTCTTCCATTTGGAGATCCCTACCAATAGAGCTAATTGAAATTATGTTTCTATGGTTTCCTTTATCCACTATTATTTTTTTCAAAGTTTTTTGGAGTCAATGATTATTAGAGAACGGTTTTATGTCATCGTGGAAAAAATGTGGACCAAAATAATTTGGATCATCTTTATTTAACTTTCATTTTGAAAGCGAGCAAAATTTCAATGGTCGTTAGGTTAATCAATTTCGAAACTAATCACCCATATCTATGCCATTGTTTAGTAATAAATATAAAATTGAATCAGGACGTGGTTCAATTGTTTTTCTTTCCTTAACCACAAACTTATCTAGAAGAAAGAACTACTACAGTATCAATCCTTTGAAAAATACTTCTATGTTTGTAGTCTCAATTAATATGGGTGATCGGGGTTTTTTTACACTCTGAAGAAATGTGCATCAATAGAAATATTAGTGGGTAATTGTTAAAAAGGTTTATAGAACATTCCAACCAATATATCTCATATATAGATCTCTACACAGGGAATGGAGACAAACATATCCTCCAGATGGTGATGTTTCGCCTCCAAAAAATGTTGTTTTGAATAATTAAAGAATGTATTGGGTCCATACTCATATCATTTCCATATCTGTCCCTATATGTTCACACCTACTCTATTGGACATAGGTTATCAGTATTAAATGGGGATTCCATATTATTCACCAATCATGTAATACAAGGTCCATTTTCTTGGCAATTCATTCCAATAAACTTCTTTGTTTCATGAATGAAGGTGCAACTACAATATGGTTAATAGAAGATACTACAAATGAAATTTCTCCAACATTTGCAACCAATTTAAGGAATAAGGAACAAAAGTATCAAATGCACCACTGATATGGTAATTACACAATTTTCTCCTTCAACAAAACTCTGAGTATTGGTGCAGCGAGTGATCAAGCGATAATTCACTGGAAGCACTAGATATTTGAGGGTGAATGGATCACTCCCAAAATATGATATTTCTTCCATAACATCCAAAATAACACTTCTCTACACACCAGCAACAAGATTGGATAGAGAGGAATCAAATTTTTCTTCAGCTCCTTGAGAAGTCACTGGTAAACTTTGCACATAATTTAGGATAGAAGAATCACTGGAGAATGACTATGTGAGATGGAATGATAGTTTTTCTTCAACAATGGAGGTTTGAATATCCTCTTTTGGTGTATCTACATGAAAACATGAGACATCAAATTTCTCAAAAAATTCTATAACAACAACAAAAGGAGTCTCATCAAGGAGACTTTCACAAATTCAAATTGAATGAGTTGATGCCTTTCTATTATTTATTCATCTTGAACAAATTCATCAAAGATACTTGAGGATGAGACTTTGGAAGGAAAAAATATTGAGGAGGTTCTAGAAGATCTCTCCAAATTGCTAGAATGATCCTCATTTTGTTTACCAAAGGATCTATCCAATCTTGTCCATATATCCTTTGGGTATTCAACAAAATAAATAAGGTAGGACATGCTTGGATAAATAGCTAGACATATAGTTCCAAAAGCTCTATCATAGTCATTTAGCTCTCCATAAGCCTATTTACCAATTCAAATAGATATATCATAGAGACATTGTCTCTTTAGAGATGAAATCATCTTCAATTTCCACTCAGAATAACTTGTGAATGGAGTAAGAAGAGAAACTGAGATTCATGAAACCATATTGAAGTTGTACAATAGAGGTTTCTGCAATTTTCTTCTTCAAATTTAGGAACAACTTAGAATCCAAGAATTTTTACATGTCAATCAAATCATGTATGTAAGATCAAATAAAAACTCAAAAATGTGATTGACGTTATGTTTTCAATTCAATCACAACTTCTTCTACAGTCAATGTAATAAAACTTCATTGAAGACCCAGTTGAGATATCAAAGAGATATTTCAAATAATATAAGGAACTTAACCTATCTCATCGTGTGGAGTGAGAAATATAAAGATGAAATAGAGGGTATGGATGGACGTGAGCTATGCTCTATAAGATGATTTATAGAGGCTATGGTACCTCTTCAAATTTGGCTCATATTTTAAAATTTTGTTGTTGAAATTTTACCTGCACAAAACTAGAAAGAAAATTTATGTAAGACAAAACAACCTCTACTTCAATAGTGAGCACATTATCTGGGTGCAACACACCTATATATACTTCTCTAGACAGAATCCATAGGGAGCAATACAATTATTCTGGGAATTATGTGGAACCCAACTGCTTCATCTGCATCAATGGAAGTATATGAGAGAGATTAGAATAGCCTGACCAGGTTTTGATACCATATTAGATTCCGACAAGAATATCTTGGGACATAAATAGTCTTTACTTAGATTACACAAGATAAATATGAGAAAAAGAATAATTTCTATTACAATATGAGTTAAACAACAATATGAAAAATATTGCATACCATATTATTCATCATTATGGGTGAATATATAATACAAACTTAAGGATAGATTGGATACCTAAAGAGGAAATTGAATATACCAACATAGAATTAATTGTGAGCTAACTCAGTGTTGGAAAATCACCACTAGAGCTCACAAATGCAACTCTAGATCACTGAAAGAATTCACAAATAGTTAACTAAAGAGGGTAGGTGAACAAAGCCTCCCGTATTCCCTTGAATCATGCAAACTGGTGCTAGAGGTACTGGGAGTGATCTAACTGATGGGGATTGGAGCACAACTGGACATAACTGAATACCTATTGGATTCAACTGCTATACACTACTAGTGGAACTCTAAGTGGGTTCCTAAATTATAGGGATTGATCCCTAGAGCACCAAAATTCATGCTGACATGTACAATAAGTGGTAGATATCCACTAGATGTGTCCCCCATGAATTGGTGAAGTGATGAATACCTACTAATATAGGGAAATAGACAAATAGACTTATGTTATTAAAGGGTGGATTAATAATAATCCTAAGAAAAATGGCCCTGTAATTTTGGGACCTCAAAAACCATAAATAAACTGCCACACTAGAAAGATTATTTTGAGCTACTGGAATATGTGGGTAGAAACCGATATCCATCTGGATCACATTGTTACATTACAAAGAGACATTAATGACATATTCAACAACTATAAATTCATACACTTAGTATATGAGAAGGTACTTGAATGATGGAATCTATATCCCATAGGAGTAATGGATTCCCTAAGAATTTGAAGGGAAATGTGGAGGGACTTGGAAGATTCCATTTGAATAAATGAGTTGTGATTAGAATCATGTTAAGAGTCAGTATGTTACACCTAAATATTTTCACCATCATGTTATGAGATAGGTATTCCCGTGTCTCCTCCAATCCCTCAGAGTTTGTCCTAGAGAAATGAAAAGAAGAAAATTCCTCCATTGCATTTTTCCTTGTGTTGAGCCTGTAACGCACCTTTTACATATGAAAAGGGAGGTGCCACCGCCCTTTTCCTTCATGAAAAGAGAGTTACCCCCTTAACACCACTTTTTCCCTTCATTGAAAGTGTGGTGGCTGAGTTTTAAAGGAAAAAAAGGAAGCTTCAAGATGCTTCTCGAAGCTTGCCTCCGTGGAGCCCCGTACCTGTGGTTTAGGACCACCTGGAGCTTGAGATCCTTCATTTTTGTATCTTCTCTCCACCTCACCCATGATATCCTCAACCATTCCTATGCTCCCATGCCTTTAAATACTGGCTCAACCCCCATGAAAAAGAGGAGGAAGAATTGTAGTGAACACCCAAATTCTGTCAAAATAATTCTTGAGATATTGGAGGAAAGGTGAAGTTAGAGGCAAGTAACCATTGGAAGGAACTCTCAGCACCAAGGCATAAAGGTTGTAGTCTCTCCAATCGTTTCTAATACAAAATTTATTTGTTTTTCCCATATTTAATGTATCATTTGTATGTAATCTTTGATTCCTTGGTCACAAGCATAAATCCGGTTTATTATCTTGTATGCTATCATCTTTACAGGTTCTTATGTGGTAGCAGAGGAGAAATCTTCGAGAATAGTGAGGACAACCTTTAAGGGAAGAATTGTGGCATTATATTCAAGCAATTGACCATATCTATGGAAAGTTTAACATTTTGGGTTTGTGTTTTGTTCTAGACCTGTATCATTCAGATCTAGGGAAACAACTCTTGTCTACATGAGGCAAGAATTTCCAGCAACAAAATTGGTGGATTTGCTGGGGCCTACTTCAGATTCTAAATCTTTGGTAAGTTGAAACCTCTATCTTCATTTTCAATTTGTAGATCTATTTTTCAATTGATAGATCGGTAGATTTGCTTTGAATTTGATTGATTTTCCTCTATCGGCCTTTGGATCTTCATATTTTTTGTTCACTGGGTTTTCTGGTGATTGTTTGGGTTCATTTTTCGGACTGTAACTTAATTTTATGTCACATTTTTTATTTTTCAAATTTTCATCTCGGCCACCACGCATGGTCTTTATATCAAGTGTGGTGCCATTGCCTTTTCCCTGTTAGAATAGAGAGGTGCCACCGCTCTATTTCTATGTGAAAGGTGTGGTGCTAGAACTAGAAATGCTTTGGTGTGAACCTACAAAAGGCAGTTCCATTGCTCTATTTCTGTTGGCAAGAAGTGGTACTCAAGCGGTAACGCTCTGTTCATCCCCTCCAAGAAGCGGTGCAAGGCATTCTTTTGATCCCTGTCTGGTATTTGATTCTTAAATGCTTGTTTATAGTATTTGAGATCCATGCTTTAGATAGTTACAGTTGTTGTTTGTACTCTAGAATTTATTCTTGAAAATAAAACTCAATAAAAAATGTAAAAGGCGTTCTCAAGAATTGTGACCCCCCTATAGCTCGCATGAGAATTCATAGGTGTTTTCAAGAATTGTGATTGATGTTGGTCTTTAAAGCTTCATAGTTGGATTTGACTAGAACTTGGATTTGTTAGATCTCTAATTTATGTCTTCTTTAGCAGAAAAAGAAAAGATTCATTTCAATTTTTCTTCATTTGTTATACATTATTTTTGTATGTTTTTTCCTTTTTTCGAAAAATTGTGAAAAAATCCAAATAAAAGTTATTGTATAATTTTGCAATTAGTTTATTCTCACTTTAGTTGAAAAATATGAAAAATTTATATAAAAGTTGTAACAATATTCTCTTCCTTTTCATTAGAGATCTCACTTCTTTTTCAATTCAAAAAAGAATATTTTGTTTGTTTCAGTTAGGAACGAACCATATAAGAAAGTTTGTTTTATTTATATATGGTATTTATTCCATGTTTCAAAGAAATTGAACTTGTCTCTCCCTTCCTTAAGTAGGAAATCTATGAAAAGTTAAAGTTAAATTTTGCACAATCATACTAAATGGTTTTACTTTTTATATAATCACCTCATGCATTCACCTAATCGTTCAAGATAAAATTAAGTGCTAGCTTAGGTTAAAACTTTTTAGCAAGGTATGATAGGTTAGAGACATGTTCCAACATCTTTAAACGTAGGATTTGTGGTTTACTTCCTGCAATGCATCCCAGGGATCGTGTGGTTCTTCCACATATCGCTGGTATATCCAATGACCTTTCATGTACCCTTGAGGCATATCGAAAGGTACTTCATGTACTCAGTTGTATATCAAAAGGCCCCTTTCGAATGGTTGTGCATTATACAACACTAATACGGAGTGGAGCTCCCACGTACCTTGTGTATATCGAGATACACTTTTAGGAATGCTGAAACCGTCTGAGCATAGACCTTTGGGCATCCTATCATCACAATACATCAAGAACAACACTCGGGGATATTACTATGCATGTACCATCCAGGTAGTCGGGTATTCAGGAAAGGGTATGGTCTCAATCCTCCTTGTCATGCTCTACTATTGGACCCTATAGTGTATAGCAAGTTGTGATGGTTTGACATCCCATGAGGCTCCAGACCTTTAATCCACTCCTCTTGCATATTTTTCTTGCTGCTTTAGTTTGATTAGCACTTGTTGTCTGTACAATTAGAATTTTTTTTATAAGAGAGAGGTAGTTTTGTTACATAGTTATGGCTTCGCCTTCTAGGACTACCAACCAAGAGACTCCTTCCCCAAGCACGCATTTTTTTTTCCCTCCATATGGGGATGTTGGTCCTCCTTTCATGGCTATGTTAATCCTTCCTGGATTGACTAGCAGAATACCTATTTGGTTTTTCTCTAGCCCAGTTATCCCATGTACACCAATTGCTTCAAATCCTAAACCTTCATCGCAGGAGCATCAACCTCATGTTGATCCCTCTCCTTCTTTTCTATATGTGTCTTCTCCCTTTTCTCCCTCTTCTCTTGTTGAAAGTTGTAGTACTAGTATTTAGGTGGATAAGAAGAAGAACAAAAGGAATATTAAGAAGAAGAGAAACAAACAAAAAAACATGTCTCAACCCATTACTCCTCCCATTGTAGAGAGTGTTGATCTGCACACCTAAAAACTGCGTAAGCCCAAATTCCCTTGTAGGCTTTGCAAGGGTGATCACCTTATGAAATATTGTCATGGTCTGTCCTTGGTTTTAGAAGAATTGTATAAGGTTTCCTGACAACCAATGTCATCATCCTCTGGTCATCATACTGATGATACCCATTAAACCAGTGACTCTGTGGTTAAGAGTCGGAAGGGTAAAGTCAGAAATCCTTGCTTTCTCTGTAAGGACATGCACTTTACTTACCTTTGTTCTCACATGGATGAAGCTTCTAAGTGGTTGGAAAATATTTATGTTCCTCAGCAACGGCTTCCAACAAGTTATCATAAGTTTTCCCTTCACCTCTCATTTGTTGATAAAGTGGTCGATCCAACTACATCCTCGATTGATCCCACTCTTTCTTTAAATAGTGAAGAACATGTTGTTCTCCCCACTCTTCATTTGAAGAGTGAAGTTAAAGTGGTGTTACGGAGAGAAATTCCTATGGCTTGGGGTACCACAATAGACAGCTAGACTCCAGAAATCAATATTTCCCAATATGCAATAGAAATAAAAACATCTAACGCTAAAGGATCGAACCTCATACCTTATTCTGGACGGTTGAAGTAGATCCCCGTTGAGCTTTCCAATCTTCAGCTTGAATTGTTATAGCATGTCCTCAACAACAAGTAAACAATACAAGCATACTATATTTCATGGTGTTAGATCTATTCTAGCATATATAATCAATAATGTAAAAGAATTTTACATATTCCAATGGATACAATATTCATTCAAATACACATTACTAGACATGAAAATATATTTCTATTAATATGAATCAGAGATTACAAGTGACAACCTCTGATGGCACGTCTGCGAACCGGAGAAACTGAATCCCCCACTTGGGCCTCCACCACCTCAATCCTCCATCACTTCGATAGAAAGCTTACTAACAAAAGGCAAGCTTGGGAAGAACACAACAGTGTTCCAAGGGACAAAGGGATGCAGACTCAAGCATAAGTTCTGGCAACAATAGACTATAGTTTCGGTACTCCCAATTCTCTCTTATGCTCGCAATGTCTCAAGGGTTCCTTATATAGCTTTTCAAAGTGATACTGAAAGGTCGAATCCATGCGATCTCAAGGCATATGGAAGGCCAGGAGTCATATGAGTTGGATCCAAGTCAAGGAACGCTCCAAAGGATTTTGGATTATGTACACATCCTGATGTACATGACTATAGAGGGAATATCCGTGTATGTACGCGGTTATCGGGGAAAATGCCGCGAATATCATTTTTCTAATGTTTTTAGGGATGGTCAAGGATACGTCAAAAGACAAAAAGTGGTCCATAGGGGCTAATGAGTCTGCAGCAGGACAGGGGAAGGCCATACAATGTGTGATTCACCTAGTGTGGTGAAATCCACTATAACAGATGCCCCCTAATATATGAGATTAGAGGGGTTATACGATGGCCGAAATACATTATAAGTCCATCCCAGAAGTGAAGTGATGAAGGTACCCAAATGGAAGACCAGCCACCCAATCAGCATAATACCATAAAACAACTCTACATATAACTGCGAATACATATAGTAGTCCCGGATACATAAGAGTACAATGGCCATGAATAGGCATGAAACATGATAACACATAGATGTGGTCATCACCGCGTACAATATACATAGATCAGAATCTCCATGATGAAGATATACAAAGGACCATGATATCCACACAGGCTGAAGATATATAACAGATCAAGATCTCCATAGTGGCTAGAAATGTCTGACATATACTGGAACAAGTCACGAGAGTTGAAATCTCATGAACACTGGCACGATCAAGGAGGTAGCATATAGTGGATGCCACCAATATGGAAGGTCTTCTACACACACCGCTACGAGTACATGTCCTACTATGCAAATAGAGGTGTCGAGGTCGAACATAGTAGTCCATCGTCTGATTACCGGTCATTGATGTATACCGTTAACAGACGTGAGATCACCCACCAATAATGAAAATGGGAATCAAGGTACTAGAGTGAAAACTAACAAGTGTGAATAAATGTGTTGAGGTCGAACACTTGAGAGAATCCATCAATCAGGGGACATTGATGTATTCCCAAAACTATCGATGGCGAGAGCACCTACCACTGATGACTGCAAGTCTCAAGGCACTCAAAATGACTCTAGATTCCAATCCCAGAATAAATGATCTGAAGTCGATGGGATGAAATCCACTGGAAGGAGGGCATTAGGGCATCCCCCATCATCCAACACGAGGTACTCAGCAAAGCTGTATAATGTGGAAGGACTCGATCATAAGGTGCACGAACCAGTAACTGTACCGGGAATGGCTGACATGCAAAGTCAAGATAATTGAGGAATGGCCGACTCAGTTTTCAACTTCCTTCGAACAAGAGCATAACGACACATGGTGACTGAATGAAGGTAGCATAGACTCGATATACAAACTGGGACATCTCTATGACGCAGGAGGCATCAATAGAGGCTCCATAGGGATTGGAAGCTTAACCAGTCGGTGGAGATAAAACTCAGATAACGAGTACAGCTCCTAAGTCAAACTATAACCCAACCAATGGATGTGATATACAGTGCTCTGTTCGAAGGTGACACGACTCGATGGCTGCCAAAGATAATATCTTTTCTTGTCCGGCTTTTTGGTTTTTTGATTTTTTGGGTCTTTTTCAATTATTTGAAAAGATTGAAAAAATAATAAACTAGCTTTATAGTTACAAACTAGGAGGAGACGAGTGTCATTTAGGGAAAACAAACTAGTTCCAAGCAGTGGAACATACCTATGCTCAATGCAAGGATACATGTGTAGGATATCGACACTCGGGGGAAAATCCCCTCCTGGTAAAAAGGGAATCAAGCTGGGAAGGATATAAATAAAGGCTCTGCATAGCTAGACATGAGACAAGCTCGGGCTATATGGCTGAAATGCAATGTCAGGGGAGCCAGCATAAAGCTCAATAAGACAGGAAAAGCTCATGATAATGCATCCACAACTTGATACAAGGGGAGTCTGGAGGGAAAACGGTCAGCATAAGATCAAGAGGAGTATGAGGCTCTTGCTAAATGTCATGGCAATACTATACAACGGACTCCCACACCCTAAAAGGAGAAACATCGGCATGGGAACCAAATGCAAATAAGGCGCTAACTAGGGTACCCATGTAAGGTGAGGCTCTACCACTCATATCATGCCACTTATAATAGTAGCAAGAAGGTTCCATGACATAATAGAGTGGGTTCATATCTAAGGATATAGTGACATGGTCATAAGGTCATGCAAGATGCAAATGGTGGTGAACCTAACCTATATGCCAATGTAGACATTATACCTGAGATCAGTACGAACGGGTCAATCCAAAGGCTGAAACAGCGCTGAAAATGATCTTCTACATCACAAATTAGGTCAAAAACGGTCCAAAATGGTTAGAAATGGTCAAAACTATAGGAAAGGGGGTAAAAAATTTCAAATATTTGAAAATTTTTCTATAAATAGTAAAAAATAGAAATCATTTGAAACTTTTACCCATTGGAGCTCTGATTTTCAACTACAAATTCCAAGAGATCCAGCCGGCGGAATTCACAACCAATTCTTCCAGGTATTTACTCATGTTCTCTGCTTGCATTTCAATACAATTTTTATAATTTTTCATGGTCAAATGAATTTTTAAAGTCCAAACTTACATGAGTGCTATGGCCCACGCAGGTATCGAGGATTTTTTCGCGTATAGGGTTGGATATACACGGAAAAGGGACTAGAAACCGCGTACATACGCGGCTCTTTTCAAAACAGCCGCGTATGACGCCGCGCACTAAGATTTTCATGAATCTAATGGACATTTTGGTCAAACTATCATGCAGGATGGTGCTAGAGTGGTGAGAACACGAGCACGGTGATGTAGAGGAAGTAGTAAGGGCTGATAGAATGGCTCAAGAAGCTCTAAGAAGATGGCGAATCTACAAGTTTTTGTGCCTAGGCGGCTTGAGGGCCAAACCAGGACTACTACAGATGCTTGTAGACTATTGGGATCCGGACTCAGATTCCTTCCGGCTAGACGGCATCTCCCTCACCATTGAGGTGGAGGATATCTACTTTATCACAGGTCTATCACGGCGAGGTGAGATGGTGAACCTTTGTGCCCAAGGAGGGCCAGGTCATGGGCTGACTATCGACAAGTACATAGCTGTGTACTGCTACCCAGAGACGGAGAAGGTGGGGAGCCAAGTTCCCACGAATGCTATACAGGTACTGGGCCTAAAGGCCATACTACTGACGCTGGGCATGATAGAAGGCTTAGCATCACTCCATCAGGCCTCTCGGCCATTGATGTTCTATGCAGTGGAGTGCATGACACCGACCATCTATGACTGGAGCACTTCCCTACTGAGCAACATGAAACATCAGCTTAGCGAGTGCAAGGCAGGTAGGATACGGAACTTCAGGTTCAGCAGTATCTTGAGCGCATTTTTCTTCGAGCGTGTTCCAGGATTGAGCCCTAGAGTGGATGTTCCTCTCCACGGGGTTTGAGATTCAGCCCAACAACATTGGGCAGACGCGATGCGCAGACTGGGGGGTGGTAGGGTGGCCAATCCTTATCCAACAGACTTTTTTCCATGGTGGCGACGACATATTTTTTCCATAGAGGACTACCCTTATGCAGGGATAGACTTCCGGGGAGACTCGGACATGCCATTACCACCAGGATCGCCATATGGAGACATAGGTAACGAATATCGACCCTTACTCTTTTTAAAATTTTTGAAGTATTTAATTTTTTTGTGTTTTATTAATTATATGGAATCAAAAAGACATGTTTTTGGGTGACAATACATAGTGACATCTACCATTCATGTGCAGATGTGGGACCATGGCGACCAGAGGGCTTCCCACGTCATAGACGGAGGGGAAGAGGAGACAATATCACTGGTGTGGATGCGGAGAAAATGCTCCAAAGCATCCATACCAACTTCATGCGACTGACTCACAGGATTCCCATGGCGCAAGTCAAGGACTTGCCTGAGGCTATGCAGAGACAAGTGGTGGGTGTACCACGTGCATGGGTGCGTTTATTTTGGCGGCTAGCTAGAGCCGTGGTGACATATCATGATCACAACCCTCATCCACCTCCACAGGACTAGACACCTGGGAGTGTATCTATTTTGTACTACCGTGTATATGATGGTGGCTTTCAAAGCCCCAATTTTGTATTATGACACTATGTATTACCACATTTTTTATATATATAAAAAAGTTTTATGGTGATCGGTTTATTTATTTACATGTGTAAAAATTGTGTATATGATTAATTTATGATGAATGAAACAAATGCCAATCTAACACATAGTTAGCATATGAGTTAGCAATTTGATTATAATTTCTTGGAATGTGTATATATGTTATGTTCTCAAACTGTCGTTCTAGCAATCTCACACGTAAGAATCTCCTCAATAACGTCGGATCTCTAACATGGTACAAACCATTTAGCTATGACACTACTAACTCTGAATCAAGATGTACCTCAAGAGAGAGAACACCATGAGAAATGGAATCCCGTAGAAGCTCGATAACGACACTATATTCAGCAACATTGTTGGAAGATGGCCGTAGACATACACCTCCTGAAGACAGTACATGACCCATAGGAGTATAAATCACCCAAGCAGCTGAGGCTGAGTGTTCAATGTGACGGCTTGCACCATCCGCGAATCCTATGTAGGTGGAAGATTCCATTGACATCTGCCACAAGAAATGGAAACTAATCACAAACCCGATCACGATAAACAGGACCTAACTATGCAAAAAAGATGTACAATAATATACAACAAACAACCTTGGCTAAATATCATGCATAGTATTTTTTGAGATAGATCCCATTTCTAGGCTCCGCCAAGACTGTCCCTTCGTAATCCACTAACTCGTAGGCACCCTTCTCTAACACACGCTTGACCACGTAAGGACCATGCCACATAGGATTGAACTTCCCTGCCCCCAAGGGTTCTTTCGATTGATTCCACAAAAGGACCAAGTCTCCCTCACTAAAAACTCTCGGATGGACAGACTTATCGTATTGGGCCTTCATGCGATGCTTATTAACCTCTAGAGTCACCAAGGCATCTCTACGCTGCTCATCGAGTTGCTTAAGGTGAACCAAATGCTCCTCCAAAGGTGAAGTGTTTGGTAAGAGTTCCACGGCTAACTTCAATGAAGGAATTTCGCATTCAACCGGCAATATTGATTCCACTCCATGAACAAGCTGATATGGAGAAAAACCAGTGGCAGTCTTTACCGCGGTTCGATATGCCCACAAAGCAGGATACAACATAATATGCCAATTCGTCTTGCTTTGTGCAATGGTTCGTTGGAGAATGGACTTAAGTGATTTATTCACTGCTTCAACCTGTCCATTCGCTTGAGGATAGTAAGAAGAGGAGTACTCTTGCTTATACCCTAACTTGGATGCCAACTCTTCCATCATACGATTCTGAAAGTGCGAGCCATGGTCAATGACAAGCTCTCTCGAAATCCCAAACCTAGAGATGATTTGGTTGAATACGAAGTGAGCGGCTGTCTCACCATTGGATTTTACTGTAGGCATTGCCTCAGCCCATTTCATGAATTAATCGACAGCCACTATGATATGATGGTGCCCCCCAGCCGAAGCTGGGTTGCAATCCATAAAATCGAGCCCCCATTTGGTGAAGGGATCGGCGGTGATAATAGGGTGTAACGGGGCAGGCTTTGAGCACATATTATGTGCGAACACCTGGCAAGGGTGGCACCTCTTGACCGCTTCAATACAATCCTTGAAGATCGACGGCCAAAAATAACCTGCTCTCAAAATTTTTTGAGCTGTAGAAATCCCAGATAAATGACCACCACACGCCCCTCTGTGGCAATCATTAAGCACTACCTCAGCCTCCTCATGAGTTAAACAACATCGTAAAAGGGAATCTACTCCACGGCAGTACAAAGTATTGTCCACTATGAGGTAGTTCTTGGAAACGTGACGTAATCGACGTCGCTCATCTTGGGAGAAGTGAGTAGGGGTCCTCTGCATTTGCAAATATACTATGATATCACCGTACCATGGGTCAGCTGTTGAGATTAAGAAAATGTGTTCATCAACGAATGTATCTTCACATATCGACTCCTCAGCCTCGCTCGAAAAATTCGATATGAGCTCTGCAAAGATTAAAGATTTCTTCGATTTTGCCGAAACAAATTCGAGATCAAATTCTTGCAGGATGACAATCCATTTATTATACTTTCCCCCAATCATCCTACATGTGAGGATGAACTGAAATGGATTGACATGGGCAACGACCAAGGTTTGGCGAAGGAGAATATAATGTCTCAAATGCTGCACCGCATGTACAGTAGCTAAGGAAAGCTTCTCAACATGAGAATACCGAATCTCTGCATCAATAAGGTTTCGGCTCAGATAATATATGACATGCTCCTAGAGATCCTCATCCTCCTGAACCAAAACCATCCCAATCGTCTCTAAATATGCAGCCACATATAATAGGAAATCACGGCTATAATCCAGAGGACTAATCACCGGGGCCGATGCTAGGGCTCGCTTAAGTACGTCGAAGGACTCTTGGGCTCGCTCATCCCATTCAAAGGGAGTATCCTTCTTCAGGAGATGCATAAAACCTCTAGTCAAATTGGCGAAATTGACAACAAATATTCGTAGGAAGTTTGCCATGCCTTGCAAACACTGAAGATGACGAATATTTCGTGGGGGAGACAACTGAAGTATTGCCTCCACCTTCAAGGGGTCGACTCTTATACCCTCTTTCGAAATGATAAATCCTAATAAATGACCTGATTTCATGCAAAAGATGCACTTATGAGGGTTTAATCTAACAGCATAGTGCCAGCATCTTTTGAACACCAATTTCAAGTGATACGAATGACGCATCCTCATGCGAGAATGAGTAGCGAGGTCATCCAAAAATACTTCAATAATGGACTTGAGATCGTGGAAAATCAAGGTCATTGCCTGCTGAAACGTAGTTCTGGCATTTTTAAGGCCGAAAGACATTTTTCGATACGCAAATGTTCCCCAAGGACAAATAAATGCGGTCTTGTGTTGGTCCTCAGGTTTAATTTGAATCTGATTATACTCGGAAAAGCCATCCATAAAGGAGAACACCTCGCTACCCGCACACTCATCCAAAATCTGATCTATAAACGGTGTGGGGAAGTTATCCTTAGGACAGGCATGATTTAAATCATGGAAATCAGTGCATATACGGATCGCTCCCTACTTCTTATCCACTGGAACAGGATTTGAAACCCACTCCATCAAGGGAACGTGATAGATGAAACTAGATTTCAATAGCTTCTCTATCTCTGCCTTTATGGCGGGTGCTTTCCTAGGATTTACCACGCGTAAACGCTGTCGAACAGGCTTAGCGTTGGGGTAAGTATTAATCTCGTGTTCAACAATCCGAGGGTCAATCCCTAGCATCTCCTCGTAAGACCAAGCAAAAATATCACGGAATTCCTTGAATAGCTCGGTATACTCCTGAATCTCATCTTGGGAACAATCCACCCCAATGTAGACGTTCTCAATTGTACCAGGATTGCCAGAAATGTTGATAGGCATAGTTGACGATATGTTCGCCATGTTTCCATCATCCATCTGACCAGGAGAGCTTAATGGAATCATGGGTCTACCAACTTTCTGTCTAAGAATCTCCCTATAATCCTCATGCTCCAAAAGGTCAAGCTCTGGAAGGAAATATGATCTATGATGAAGTTCCTCCCATGGTGGCTCAACCCCCGACATAGCCTCAATAATCACTTCATCTGAAGGGAAAACCATATCAAGGAAATCGTGGGCATGAGAATATTGTACTGCCCATGCCGGCAGCACATAGGGGTCTTCCTCCTCTGTCCGCGAAGAGGAAGAACAAGGCTCTACAGCAGACTGGAGATTAGCTTGGTAAGCTATCATGACTGTAGGAAACGGCACGCTCGTCTCAATGGGCTCACTCGAAGGACTCAGTGAAGGAAGAATCCAAGGATCTCCCATATGACTTCTACGAAAAGGCACCGATCTCGTAGACGTCGAAGCACCATAGAAACTAGCTCCTATCATGAGGACGGGTGCAGGACAACTAAAGGTTCCCATGAGAGACGGATACATGCCTACACCCACACTCCCAGTTGTCGTCTGGGAATGTTCAACTTTCGGAACCGAAGCTTCCGAAGATGCACTAACAGGCAGATTCTTGAATGCCATTTGATCAATCGTTACAATCTTCCCATTATGAGGAAAGCATACAACATGAAATATGGAAGACGCAATGGCTTGCATACTATACATCCAGTTCCTTCCCAGTAAGAGATTGTAGTCAAGGGGCACATCAACCACCTCGACCTCTATCGCAATGGTCTTCCCTCCCAAACGGACTTTAAGAGAAGGAAGGATACCATGCGGCCTAAACGATCTCCCATGAAAAGCAGTTAACATGGTCATAGATTTTGACAAGTCAGGAGAACCAAGACCCTTCCAACATGACAAAGACATGAAAAAAGCAGTAGCGCCCTTGTCAATCACAGTGCGCTTGACAATCATATTAAGACATTCTGCATGCACCAAAAGGGACACATAGTAGGGCAAGCGAGGCTGATGTCCTGCGGTTTCAAATTTGATCACTGATGAAGAATCATCACCATTCACACCAAGAGTGGAAAGCAAATCCTTCCTTTGCGACGGACAACTCTGAAGCACTTCCAATGCAGACATTGCACAAGGAGTATGACCCAAATCCTCGACAACTGAATAGTTCTAGGCGGCTCGGGCATTTGGATTATGCCCCAAACGCTTAAGTACCCCCTTAGGAATGCGAGGTGCAGACTCAGGTTTATCCGTAGGTTTCTCAATGCGCAAAGGAGTTCCTGGTGGATTAGGTTCTTTACCTGGGTTGGGTTGTGACGAAGTATAATCTTTCACACGTGTCACAACTTTAGCGGCACGGACCATATTAATGCACCCACAACCACTAGCTTCAGGTGGATCTTCATCACTAGATTGATCATGGGACTTCGAGTTCATATTCTGGTTATGCAGTAAAGGGTTCGTTAACACAACTGGGCCTTGTGCTATGAACTTCGAAGCTTCATCCATCCTAGGGCACAAGTAAGTGAGGTGATCATCCTTACATAGCTTGCAAGGAAACTTAACCTTATGTTTATTCTGCTTGTCCCCCCTAGCATTTTTATTGTTCTTGTCATTATTGTTGGAATTCTCATTCTTATTCCCACCCTTTTTATTATTATTTTTTCCCTTTTTTCTAATCCGTCCGGGTTGCTGGTTACCCTTCTGGTCAGACGATTGCACAGCAAGTACATTCACTGTTTGGGCAGGATGAGATGAAGCCGTAGCTTGTCCCGAGGCAGATTGGTTGATTGACAACTGAGCAACTTGTTTCACAACCAAACCTACAGGTTTCTTACTTGCACTACCCACAATGCCATCGGCATGTGGTCCAGGTTTGACCTTGGGATCGTAACTAGAACAAGGAGCATTGGGTATAATCTCATATAAAAAACCAGACTGAGCAAAGATCAAGTCTAGTTCCTGCGCCCTAAATATTGCTTGTTCCTCATTCTGCACTCTGGATGTGGAAACATCCTTCACGATATATGGAAATAAATATTTGAGGAACCACTCAAGGAGGAACTCCGGCGGTATGAAGGCTTTAATTAATCTCTTCCGTCTACGCCACTCCTGAATATGATCAGAAATATGGGTGGATTTATCTTGCCAAAATGTCGACAAGAGTTCAGTACCAACATCATAGCGCACTGGTAGCTGGAATTGATTAAGGAAATTCATCTCAAGGTCGTCGAACAAAGTAAAGGCACCCCTAGGTAACTCTATATACCATTTCGCTGCAAGCCCTGTGAGGGTGCATTGAAATAGTCTCAAACGGATTGAGTCCTGATGCAATGAATTGGAAGAGCACCATAGGTGAAATGTCGTAACATGTTCACTCGGATCCTCTCCTGGTTTTCCTTCGAACTTAGGGATGTCCGAAGGAAGCTTGGTAGGGACAGCCGGCCAAGCCGGGTCATGAGCCACAGGGTCGTTTGTAAGTCTCGATAAGTCAGGTAAATTGAGTGTCGCGAGGAAAGGGAGCCTAGGATGATGAGGTCTATGGACCACTCCCTGGTTCATATAGGATTGATTACCACCATGACCTTGGCCATAGTGACCTCCTCCTGTATGACCCGTATAGGGTGGCGTGGAAGTAGCATAATGAGGTGGACCTTGACTAGTAGGAGCTACAAAGCCATAGTTAGGAGAATAAGCAGGTTGTGAATACCTGCCTCCATAAGGTGGAGAGACCTATCCATACTGCGTCCCATAGTAGGGTCCATAGGTCATCGCTTGCGATGCCCCATGGGACACTCCAAAGGTAGGAAGATACATTCCGGAAGTAGGAATATACATACCGGAAGTAGGGATATATGTCGTGGAAATAGCAATATGACCTCTAGAAACATGAACATAACCTCCCGAAACCACGGGTGGTATGTAGGCTTGAGACACAATTGGTCTAGTAACCGCAGTACGGATCTGACTCGTAGCTACGTGCCGACTCGAAGGACCACGTGAGTAAGGTGGAGGGTTTACATTTGAAGAACTCAGAAGTGAGGACGAAGGAATCTCTGTAAGAAGAAATGTACTAGTGCCTATCGTCACTCGTCTGGAACCTGGTATCCCTATCGGATCACTAACTCTAGACCTAGGAGGTATATAAGATGGAGCTTCCACCGCTAGGATGGAAGGTGCAATGTGACTAGTACTCCCAAACCTCTCTGCAAGGTAAGGTATGGGATTTCCCCCAGGCATAGTGCTAGGCTCATAGTCAGATTCAACATGAAATGTCAAATCATGCATAGGAAAACCAGTCGTAACATAACTACTGTAGCTAGTGCTAGGATGGTCAAAGTGAGTCTCGGCATCATCCGGCATTCCATACCGGTAACGGGTCAATGGGGAATCTGCTCTAGTATGAGTAGGTCTATCATGAAAAGATCCTATCTGGGAAATCAAAGGACCGATCTCAGCTAGGTCAGGTGAAGGATTGTATGTAGGAGTAAGTTCCCCATCGTCAATACGAATAGGAGGAGGTGGCTCAGGAATAGTCTCTGAATGATCCTCCATGGTGTGTGAATCAGTGTGTGACATAGTTCTCCTGGGCAATCTAGACCCCTCTCCCAAAGGAGGAGGAGAAGTGGAAGGAGAAAGTCCTGCTAACTGACGAGAACGGTACAGAACCGCACCCGACTCCACAATGACTCAACAAAAAGCAAAGACTCTCTATTTACGTCAACCCTAGGCCAACTAGTGTGCACAGAGCAATCACTATAAAATCTAAATCCAAAAGCAAGCAAACAAGGGCTGGATA